>BJCM01093608.1:0-42057 GCA_018326385.1 Flaveria bidentis | reverse complement strand
CTTGTTCAAGTGACTTTGTTATTTCTTCAAGTTGTTTCTTAACTATTTCAAGTTCTTTTAGAGTTTTATTCCAACTTGCTTGAAGTGATATTATTTTCTCATCAGCAACTTTATGATCATCTTTTAGTTTTCTATGCATTAGCTCTTCATGTTTTAATTTGTCACATATTTTGAATGAGTAATTTATAATGTTCAACCTATTCAAAACATTCTTTTGTACACAGTTTTTCTCTTACTTGAGTTAGAATTTCAAGATATGGATTTGAAGACTTAGTGCCAGAAGCAGATGTTACAACCTTTAGTTGTTCAGACTTTGCCATGAGTGCAACTTCTTCCTCCTTTAGATCTGACTTGTCACTCCAATCATAGTCTGTCTCATGTTCTGATTCATCAGTTTTTAGATCCTTGTCTTCAGACCATTCATCATTAATTTCTGAAATCAATGCTAAAACTGAAATAAGATCAAAAGTAAATTGTACAGCATATGCACTCTAGTCATAGCCATCTTTTATGCTTATAACGGGTGTTTTCTTTGGTTCCTTAGATGATTTTTGCTGATCTTTCAATTCAGGCATAGACAGGCTCTGATATGGTTTCTGGAATGTTTTTTGAGTCTGCTGCTGATGTCTCTAATTATTTGAACTGGTTTGACCATTTCCACTTTGATTTCTTGGTGCTTTACATTTTCTCGAGAAATGACCATAACTATTGCAGTTGAAACATCTTGATTTTGACTTGTCAAAACCAACTGTTTTGTTGGCACTGGGCTTGTAGTTCCTGTTGACATATGAGTGCTTTTATGTTTTGTATGAAATCATCACCATTTGCCAATTCAAGTCCATTTCTTCTACGTCAGCAAGATCCATCTAAAATAAATCCTGTAAAACCAAATCAATTTGAGTTAGATGACTACCCTGGTAGGCTTGGAAACTTGCCATGAAAGCTGTAAAAGCAGTTTTGAACTCTTCATCCTGCAATAGGATATTTATAACATCTTTAACTTTGCTAGGATTAGCAGAGTTAGAAGATGGAGTCTCATTATGGGTTTTTGGAACAGTAGATTTTGGGGAAGACTGTTGTGGTTGTGGCTGAGCTGAATAGATTGGGGTACTTGTGAAAAATCCTGCTCCCATGAACAGATCTCCCTCATCTTCAGGAGTAGCATCATTCTTGGCAAGAAAGGCATTTTCAACAGTGTTTGCTGGTGAAGCAACATACTTATACTATGAGGTTAAAGCAGATTTGTCATTATTTCTTGAACTCTCATCAATTTCTACAGATTTAATCTTTGCTATAAGAAGATCAAGATCCATAGGAAATCTTTCAATTTGCTTTAGCAGAGTTATAGTTTGTTTCCATGAGGAAGGAAGTGCATTCAGGAATCTGTCATTTAAATCTTTAAGATCATTTTTGATTCCTAGAGTTGACATTTTAGATGTGAGTTGAACATATCTATTCATCATCTGATTTATAGTTTCTCCTGATATGTGCTCAAAAAGTTCAAGTTGTCTCTTCAACTTTTGTCTTTTGAGATCTTGGATTTCTTTGCCTCCTTCACAAATGACTTTCAAAGCTTTATACATTGTATACCTAATTTGATAATTCTCCAATCTAGAAAGTACTTCAAGTGGTAACCCTTTGCACATGAGAGAGTAAGCTTTAACATCATTCTTCACCTTCTTTAAATCATCACCAATTAATCCATCTTCAGGATACGGTTCTTGAGTTTCTTTAGTGTAAACAAATCCTCTATCAGGACCATCTGAGGTGATTGGAATATGAGGGCCTTTTTCAATTGACTTCCACAAATCAGTGTCAATTGAGTTCAAGTGATGTTTTAATTTGAGAGACCAATTTTTAAAATCGGCTCGATTCTTTAGCTTTGGTACTCTGTATTAAATTTTTGATTCAAGAACATATACTATTTTTTATGTTTTAGTTTTGAAAAGAAATAAAGAATTGAAAATATCTTTAGATTTTTGGATTTTTGAAAAATTTTCTAAGTATAGAATGATACATCTGAATTAGATGCGCCTGAACAGTAGTGATGCGCTAGCACAGTGATGAAATGTCTAAACAGTAGAGAAACTTCCCAGCTTGACTTAGAAACGTTGAAGGGATTGCCTTAGATAATTTCTAAATTTGCAAGTGTAAAATGCCTAAACAGTTGCGCCCAAACAGTGTTGATGCGCCTGAAAACAATTGTAATGCGTCTGAACAGTTTCAAAGCTCCTGGGACTTAAAACTTTTGAGAACGTCTGAACAGTGCAAAAACGCCCACACAGTGTTAAAAACGACTAATCTAAAAACGCCTAAACAGTGTTAAAGCGTCTGAACAGTGTTCATGCGCCTAAACACTTAGGTATTTTTCAGATGATTTCAAAACCTCAAACGCCTAATTCAAGTTCTTCGTAACAACCTGATCTTGATCAATTTTCCAAAAACTTGATAATATGATCTGAAACTCTTCAATCACGTCACAATAACACCGATTAACAATCCTTTGACTTCATATCTTCCAATTAACAACAATTGAGGCTTAATTTTGAAAAACTTAGTGTGCGAATATGAAGAACTGTTCGAACACTAAATTTGACAAAAGCTCATATTTGTTGATGTAAATTCACTCAAATGAGATTAAAATCATGTTTCTAGTGATGAAACACAACTAAATCATTAATTAATTGCTCAATTGCGATCAAATCACAGATTCATGTGATCTAAAATGCTCAAAATGTTGTTTTTGAACTTCAATCACTAAACCGAGATTGATATCAAGCAATTGACAATAATATGAATAATGTAATCAAACAAATACAATATCAGAAAAATTAATAGAGTTTTTATTGATATCAGTTGGATTACAAAGTGCAATTGAGAGAAAAATATCTAAAAGTTCGTTACCTGCACATACATAGCAATCCTATTTATACTAATAATCAAGAAAACAAAAAAGAACATATATTTACACAATAAGTCCCTAATCTATGACAAAACTTATCTAAAGACTAAAATGCTAATCTTTCAAGGTTTCTAACATCATCGTTCATTTCATACATATCACACGTTTCGTACATTTCACACATTTCGTACTTTTATTATCTTTCACTTCTATCTAGATCTTGTCGTATGCTTAACCCCCCCCCCCCCCTCTTGGGCATAAATCCATATAATCTAGGGTTAAGTAATAAGGATCCCATATCGCACGTATGGAGCAGTCACCAAGACTGGCTCCTCTGTGTGAACCCTCATGGGTCAGCCAAGATTGCACGATGTAACACACAATCGAGCTAACAACTGTCGTTGAGTTGTGAGCCCCTTTACATGTGCTTGCAAGACTTTTGTTCATTCACTAGGTGTCACTTTCATTATCTTAAATATTGCGTTTCGTTAACATAATGCTTTATGTACATTATCATAATCACACCATGTAAGCTACATAATAATACACAATAAGGAACATAATGAAAACATAACATAACATACATAACATCATCACACATCATCATGCAACGTCATATAATCATCACACGTTATCATAACAACATAACTGACCCTCCGCTAGACAGCGGGGGTTCGGGAGCGGCAGCCCCTAAAAGCGGGGTCCTAGGGGCAGTAGCCCCTAGTAGAGTCCAAATGAAAACGCCCCTGGCTGGGGTCGTGCTGCCAGGTTAGCGTGAAAAAAATATTATTTTAACACATTTGTATAGCATATTTTGTTATAGAAAAATTGTCTGTTAAAATCTCTTAAAATCTATGTCATATAAAAACGTATATTTAGTATACATAATAGCCCCAAAACATGAAAAACTTATAAACAAGGGGATCTAGAACTCACATGGACTCAGGGAGTAGCTTCTCAATCGTGCTTTCTAAGCAAGGGTCTCAAATCACAGCCTACAGATAAGCTAACACTCAAAATGGTTAATTTCTGCCTAATTTCACTACCAGTTTCGTTGCTAGTTTCGCTAGCAATTTCGCTGCATGTTTCGCCCAACTTTTTTTGGAATTCTAAGTCTGTGAAACTATCTGTGAAATTATAGTTTTGCAAAAAAGTCTCCATAATTTCGCTAGACGAATACACAATTTCGCTGAACGGCCTGAAAGTACAAATCAGTCCATATTTTACCCAAAACTTCAATCTTTTATGCTTAAATCCTTAGTTTATCATCCAAGAAGCTATATCTAAGCTTTTTTACATGTTTTCTTATACAAAAACATGAGTTTTAGATGATTCTTTTCCACTTTCAAAAATCCCAAGCCGTAAAATCTGGATTTACTCTTAAAGAAACAATTAAATGATGTTTCTTACCTGGATTCTTGGTCTTTCCTTATTGTTTGGATGCTCACAAATACCAATCTTCAATCCCTTAATCAACCAAGCCTTGAATCTTCATCTCCTCTTTACTTTCTCTCTTTACACTCTATATCTCTAGAAGTTGGTTGAGTTGCAAATGAGAGTGGATCTGGTTGATTCGTTTATATATACCGAGTGTTTAAGGGACCTTAAACTCATCAAACACATAACCCGTGAGGTTTACTCGATCCATAATCCATTTCCCTATATTTCATTAAATAACCTCGACTAAGCCCATTATTATTAGTTGGCTCGTTTCAACTTTATTTCGGATGTTACAATATACGTTAAATTCAACTCGAGTTGTTTCAATTTCTTCGTTCAACATGTCAAAATCAGAGATGTTTCTTTATTCGTTGATCGACAAGATGAATGTACATCGAATAAAACATTGTAGGAAGCATAACACCTTTTGGTTGTTGGATCGTAACACTTCTAGATTTTTCTATGTTGTTCATATCCTACAAACATGCACCTTACAACTTTCTTTTCCAATTTATGTCTTAGGTCACACAATAAAAAAACCATGAAGCGGCTCACACTTGGTTTAACCTTGAACAATAGTTCATTTGGTATTACATAACAAAGACCATACTTGGGGCAACCTATTTACCACATAACTGGTTGTGGCCATTCATTCAGCCTAAAAACACCCCGATAAGTTTTTATCATATAATATACTTCCACACACTTTGTTTAGAAGTTCTTTTTTGGGTTTTGACACTCCATGTTGTTGTGAATTACTAGGTCATGTTAATTGATGACCTATATTGCAATCCATAAGGTATTTGTTGAACTTGTAAGACATGTATTGTTGGATCATAACATCTTGATTTAAACCAAGTGACCCATTCAATCAGCCTCTTGTTTGAACTCTTCAAATTTGGTTTAGGGCTTTTGATTTGTGTTTTCATGAATGACACTCACATGAAACAAAAGTAATCATCTATGAAGGTTATCAAGAAATCCATTCCAGCGGTTGAATTATGCTTGAGTGCACCAAACACATTAGTGTGGACTAATTCAAGAGGTTCTTTAGCTTTTTGTCTTACTCGCTTAAAATCTTGATGATGAGCTTTGCCATATTGGCATCCTGCACACACAGAATTGTTACAATTTTCTAATATAGGTAGGCCACTTACTACGCTCTTCCTAGCCTTACAACGAGCTTGTCATATGCCACTTCACCGAATTGAGGTGTTGTCGACAATCAAGGGAGAGCAGTCCCTTGTTGGTTGTTATGTAATATAGAAAGAAAATAAATAACAAAAACGTTAGCAAGATAACCAATTTCGGTTATAGCAAGCAAAGAAAGAACGAAAGCAAGCACAAAAGTAGCAAGAGCAAGAGAAAGAAAGCAAACAAGAAAGTAAGCAAGTTAGCAAGGAATATGATTCGAAGTAAGAAAGAGCAAGATAAGCAAAAAAAAGAACCAAGAAAACCGAGAACCCAATCAAGATTAAGGGGGTGAATGTTGGGTTAATCTTGATCGGGTTAACTTACGGGTCATAGGACTAGTATTTAAGTCATGTTTTATTAATATTATGTAGCAAGTTTTTAATTTTAATTGGTCTTATTAGTTAGCAAGTAGTGGGCATGTATTAGGGATAGTGAAGTAGTGCCACTTATTTAAGAGTGCATGGTTATTTTCTATATAATGTAAGTTTTGAAGTATTAATGAAATGAAAGAGTTTGAGTATGATCTTGGGCTTAAAACCAACACGATAGTCCTTGGTCACATATATGACCCTTTCATCCGTAGTTATGGCATCTAAAGAAAAAACATATATTACTTCTATTTGGATTTTTATCATTCAATTTATCTTCTTGTCATTGTTTTTCTTCTCTTATTAGTTTCACTGCTTGACTTTATCACTATTACGATACCTCATACCAGTCGAGGACGTTTCTATTTTAACTTATTGGCATACAGAGCTTCAGTGTCACCCATGTTTCGATCAACTGTTTAGTGATTGCTTCCTAGCGTGCATGAGATTTTAAACTTAGATAAAGGTTTGACTTGGCCAACCCTGTATAGCAATAGTAAATCTCTTGTTATCCGGTTTGAGGTCATGAATAATTATGTGTTTCATTCCAGCATTGCAAATCCTTGATTGTGTATCCAGATCATTGATAAGTCAGCACACACTTATGAAATATCATTATCTTATATCTCAACGATCGTTTAAAATAATTTAAATTTCTGTAGATTTTTACTTGAACTCGTGTATTACAAAAGCTTGAAACTGATTTATCCCTAGTAGGACACATAATTTGTTGGTAATTAGCAACCTTTTAATCAATGGTAAACCAGAAGAACATTATGATTTTTATCAAACCTTTATTAAGACTTTTCTTTGAATGATTGGAATCAGGAAGTACAGACTCAAAAAGACTACATATTGAAACAATAATGACTCCTATTTAACTCTAACACTTGCTCCATAACATAAACAAACATCCTAAAATTTAGTAACTATTAACCAATTACTTAACACATTAATTTGACTCAAATAAACTTAACAAAAACATGACAAAATAAACAAACTGCCAACTGACCCATCCATTTAAAACAAAGCTGCATTGGCTCGAAACCCATGACTGTTAAGCTACTAAATTGTGACCCTGTGAAGGTAACCCGATTAACCCAACGTAATCATGTTATAGATCAAAGGAACCTTTGTGGTTGTGCACTCCATCATATGTTGTTATCACATAGTTTGAATCATTTATGTCCCTCTCTATTCTTTTCTTCACATTGCATCCTATGGTTGAGCATTTGAAGTAGTTCCTGATATGAATATTAACGGTCAAAAATTAAACCAAACTACTTAAAAACCCTAATCTGCTAAAGCAACATTGTACAAATTAAGATAAAAATTGTAGTTTTGATGATACACAACATGTATATAGTGTATACACCATAATTATGATAATAGAGTAAGTTATTATTTAAAAAAAATACATGAATGATCCATGTGATTATGTTATCACTTTTGCATAAATAGTCCATGTGATTTGTGGTTTGATTAAATTGCACATTTCATCCCTAGATTTTAAGAGTTACAAAATTGTACGTTTGGTTCTTGATGTTTAGTGTTTATGCATTTCACAAACTTTTGGTCTAATATTTAGGTTTTACTTCAGTGACCTAACATGTAACTCCCATACAAAAGCTTGGCTAACTTTACAATTTGTAAAATCTAGGAACCAAATGTATAAAGTTTAGACTAGTTTTACAACTTGTTAAACTTGATAACGAAACATACAATATGATCAAACTACAATTAATTTATGTGTGAAAATAAATTGGTCAATTACATATATGTTACATTAGTTATATTATAGAAATTATCACAGATTAATTATACAAAAATATCTAAGCACATTGATCGAACAAACCTGCATGTAAACGATCCGTTTACTAATATTTAAAAAATGCATGTAATTAAGAGCACCATCATATCTTTTTAACAAAATATTGATTTGAAACAAGGAGAAATCAAGCATGTTTTAAGTGTTGTTGTTTAAAAATATTTTTACATATCGAGCGGTAATGCATGCATATGAAAACTTATTTGATACAAAGTCATGTTATATAGAGAATTATACCTTGGATATGGACTACTTTTAACCTTCTTCTTCCCATATTTTCTCCACTTATATCCATCATCAATGACCTCAAGAGTCGTCTTCATACGAAGCGCTAACTTAAATTTTGAATGCACTCTCTCTTGCTTATCATTCACTCTGTGTTTTGAAAGTTAATTAAGCAGGAAAAGGAAAGTTGAAATTAGATACACATTAGCAATTCAATTAAGAAACATCCAAAGCAATAATAATGTAAAATACTCAGCAAATTAAAACACTTGCATGTTAAAGTTGTTTGGTGGATGCATGAAGAAAACGTTATTGGTGTTGTGTGAACTTTTTGAAGTAGAACCAGTTGTGATCGTTTCTAGAATTACTGGATTTTGGTCCTGTGTGCTCAAACAGGCAAGACTGTGCTCTTTAATACCAAAATGGGTGGGAATAAGCTCTTGATAACTTGATTTATCGGTCAAAAGCTTATGATCGTTTAAGATATCTTGAGGATCAAATTCACATGTTTGATCATCTAAGAAATCTTGAATATCAAATTCACATGTTTGATCATCATTGGTGGCAAGATCATAGTAATAAGGGCTACCATTTTGGTGTTGAGAAAGAGGAGAACTTTTTGGTTCGAAGGAGGAAAACATGGTGGTCTTTGTGTTTATGAGAATATGGGTAGGAATAATTAAGATCTTGATAACTTGATTAAGCATTAATGTTTGTTAATTAATTCGTTATGTTCTCTATTTATAATGTTTTGATCTTAAATGGATGCTTCGATATTATAATGGACTTTTGGGGATGTTTCCTTAGCACCTTCCTTTAAAGAATATGAAGGTTTATTCAAAGTGTGATCTTTCCTGATTCTGTCATGGAAACATAAAACAATATTACGTAAAGTTTTTCTTGCACCCTTGAGCGTGTGCTCGCTTTATTGACTCTACTGCACTTATAATAATTAAAAAAAAATGATCGAATTCTGTACGTGATGTCCATATTTCTCCATGATCTTAGATGTACGTAAGCCGGTGATCTATTCATATAAACATTGATATTCATTGTTGTTGTGAATTGTGTTCAGACTTTCTTTATTTTTACCCCCTGCATAAAAAAATCTATAAAATTTTATTTATTTATAATTAAGTATATACAAAACTTGAAGAAATAGTATGTTTTACGCATTTATAAATACATATGCAAAAGTAGTAACACTTGTTGACTCTTGAGTCTAGAACCTAGGGTTTTGCTCCGAGAAATCCTTTCTTTCTCGTCCACTCAAGGGGTGCGGATCCACCTGCGCGGATTACAGGTAATAGTTACAAAAATGTTAGGAAAGTTAACAGTATCCAACGCCTAAGTGACGATACAGGCTGAAGCACTTAAAGACTATTGATGATGAGAAAATAAAAAGAAATGCACAAGACAAAAATTTTGAAACAGTTTTCTTTAATTTATTACCTTACTCTTAAGAGACGTAAATTGGACAAAAGTAAATATATAATGCTACTTCTAACGCCAATCCACTACTTTAGAAACTGAAAATGTGCATGAAATAATTCTGTAGTGGTTGATATTATTTTTTTAGTTAAAGTATCATCTAGATGTCTCATGTTAGCACAATTAATTTCACTAAAAACTTTTTTAAATCAAATGTAATGGTTTTAACTAATTGCATAATCATTTTAATTAAAGAAAATCACACAATAAAATACTATAATATTTTATTAAAATAAAAGTTATTAGAATATATAATAAGGGCGGCATTTGCAATAAGAAATAACAATATTTGAAATAAAACAAAATACTAGAACATTTCAAATAAACGACTACGCGTTGTTACGATATTTGGCACGGATTTGATTCTTCATTCGATTGAAAATAACACGATCTTCGGGTGGTAAATTAGATAAGTCTTTTTCGAGAAAAGTAAAATCTTGTACTAAAGGTGCTCGTCATCTACGCGGTTCCGGTCGTGACGTTTGAACGTGCTCGACTAAAAGTTTTACCCTCACTCGAAGACCTTCAATAACTACCGACCAATTCACCACACAAGAATATAAGTCGTTGGATAGTTGATTTATATTCTAAATAATATAAGAAAATTATAGTGTGAATTATAAAATAGTATAATCGAAAGTGTTTTGAAAATATTAAAAAGATTAAAACACATATATATAGATAATTTTGTGTATGGCGCCGTTAAAATGTTGGCGAAATTGTAAATGATGCTTCATTTTAATATAGTTGTAATGGCATTGCCATTATATAGTCTTGCCACTTCATCATGTTTAACGTCTATTTTGCTTCCACTACTATGAGTCTAAGCATACCAAACTTAAGGGAAATTGTAAAACTATTTTGCTTCCACTACTATCAATACATGCATTAAACTTCATAATGAAAGACAAATACAAAACATCTTCATAAACATATTTCATATGCATACACATTCTATTGTTTCATCATACTTGAGTTGAATCCATGTTCTCTGATGATGTGAAGATGAGATTAGTGAAGGTTGATGATATATTGCCAACCGATCGATAGGGATCACCGATGTTACATGATTTCTTGGTTGTGATGTATTGCTTGAATGCTTGAAGGTATAGTCATAATTAGGGATTTAGGAATTATTAAATTATGGTTAAGGAAATGGGGTACATGATAGCAAAAGAAAAGGGACAATATGATATCATTATGATTATGAATTGAAATCTAGAAATAATAAAATGCAAAACCAAACCTCTCTAAACCATTACCTAATTCCGAAATGTCAAAAAACAACCACCATTGATACCAAATTTACCAATACCCTACAATCTAATACCAAACCTCAAACTACCATCAAGAGGAAACTCACCTTATATGATAAAAACCTCTGGTCTAACTTGAACTCTTTTTTTATCATATCTAATATTTAAACCAAAGATCTCTTCTTATTAAAAGAGAAAATTACATAAATGGTCCATGTAGTTTAACTAGATTGAACATTTAGTCCTAGACTTTAAAATTTGCAAAGTTAATACAAACTTTTGTGTAGTTATTGCAAGTTTGATCCTCAAATTTAAAAAAATTGCAAAGTTAGTTCAAAATTTTATATGGGTGTTTTATATTTGGTCTCTTAAGTTAAATTTATAAGTTAGTCCAAACTTTATTAAATGAATATAAAAACTAAATGAATTTATGTCAGTGGCCAAATGCACAATGAGTGCACAAAAATTTTGTAACAAATTTGAGTGCCAAACATGCAATCTAATTAAACCACAAGGACTTTTTATGTCATGTTCTCCTATTTTAAGAATTTTTTATAGTACCTCATGTGTATTTTCATTATATTTATTATACTTTTTTATTTCAACATTTTGCTATTTAAAGAATAAAAAATTGTACACTTTTGAAGCGGTTTGTGGTATTAAAAAAATTGTACACTTAAAAGACAACATTTGTTCACAATATATGTTGTTGTGCACCCTGCTTTAAACATGGTAAAAAACCATTGTAGAAATAATAAAATGTATTATGATACAAACATGTAAAACAGTAAGAAGCTATGCTTATCATTATATTATTTTGTTAAAATAAATATATATAGGATTAATAAAATTCATGTTTCACGTTTTTTTCCCACTTGAAACTTATCAAACGTGAATTAATAAGAAAATATAAATTGTGATACTCTACCCCTCATGCCACCAAGAGCGGAGACCTCCCATAACAATATCCAAGCTGATGTATCTACTCATACTTTTATTAAAAAAGTGGTATTGATTGTGACGTGTGGTACATAGTCATAACTCATAAGTTTAACGTGATAATTAAGTTGTAAAACTTATATTAATAAAAATAAATCATCACAATAATATTCATCTACTCATATCATTAAGAAAATATAAGTTTTCGGGTATCAATTTATATCCCAAATAAAGTAAAAATGGCATTTTGTTATTAAAATTATATTAAACGTTAAATGTCTTGAACCGTGTCTATTTTTTTTTCATAAATAGCTATGTGTCCATAGAACATAAATTTTGTAGGGTAAATTACAAAATGGTATTTATGATGTATTCGTATTAAAAGTTTACTTATATCTATTAACAAATTATATATAAGGTCCCTTACTATTCATCCATGAATAACATAATATTTTTTTTTCATTAAAAATCAAAAAGATCATTATATCCATATAACTAACAATCAAAAAGATGTTGATTAGAAGTGTTCATATTACTTAACCATTAAGGCTGTAAACGAGTCGAGCCGAGCCATGATGGGTTCGAGCTCGAGCTCGAAGTTTATCGAGTCGAGTCGAGCCGGTTCGAAAATTTTAACGAGCTCAAAACACCAGCTCGAGTTTGGCTCGTGAAAAGCTCGAGTTTGGCTCGTGAAAAGCCCGAGCCAGCTTGTGGCTCGTTCGAGCCGGCTTGATTTTTAAAAAAAATATTTTCACATTAATTTATATGAAAACACAAAAAATATATATTATGACTTTTAACTTTTATTGGGTACTTCGTATTTAAGAGAACAAAGATCATTATTTTGAATATAAACAATTTACTCTCAAGTTATATATTTTTTAAACAAAATACTTAATGTTTTTAAAAAGAATCCATTTTTATTTTAAGAAAATCTTTTTAAAATCCTAATATAAAAATAATAATCATAATAATAGTAAATAGTAAGTACTAATAATTAATATTATTATACTATATATATATACACACACACACACACATATATATATATATATATATATATCACCGAGTCACGAGCCGAGGCAATGAACTGAGCCACGAGCCGAGCTAACCTTGGCTCGAGTTCGGCTCGTTTAGATACGAGCTTTTCTCGAGCGAACTTCGAGCCACAAACTTTTTATACAACCCTATCTACCGGTTGCCCTTTTGTCGGTCGATCATTCTTTTTTCTTTTGTAGGTTTTCGTCCGAGACTAGGGATGGTTTACTCATGTACAGAGGCATTGCTACCTCTCAGCCTTGCAACGGATTTGTAGTTATCTACGCTTAAAAATTCTTTGGGTATTGAAAATAATAAAGTTATATCGACATTAATTTACAGTATCATATAGCTTTTGTAAGGCTAAAAACTTGTTACTTTTCAGGAAGAATAACCATTATCTCTACAGATAGTTGGCAAAATAATGTTTCTTTCTTTTAATTGGATAAAAAAAAGATCGAATCTTTACAATCTAACTTGATCGGTACGGTGTTGTTATCCGATTATGTACTCTAGTGTAACATTTTTTTAACATCTTGCTAGTTGTTTTCAATGTTATTTCCTCTGTTGTAAAAAGAATTTTGACTGAATCTACCTACCCATATACCTCAAAGTATCAAACTTTAACTGATAAGGGAAACCATGCATTTGATTTCTGTAAACAAATGACTAAGCTCGTGATAATCTCGCTATAGCGTAATCATGAGATCAAAATAAGAATTTGGAATCTATTTCACTTAGGATACTCATAAGGCATGCTATATAATAAACGAAGATTTAGGTTTAAGTTTAGATTGTGTTTTAGTTAACCATTTGAAATCAATATTATCTAAAATCTAAAAGGATTATATCCGATCTCCTCAGATTTTTGCTTTAGTCAAGATTTGCTAAAAATTTAAATTATCTAAAAGGATTCTATCCGATCTCCTCAGATTTTTGCTAGATTATCCTATGATTATGAAATCCATTTCAGATTTTATATTACAATGTCAAGATTGTTATCTTAGTTTTAGAATTTGTGACATCCTCATAATGAATTTTGTATTAGAATTTACTTACAAAGGTCAACACGTGTTTGAAAACTTTTAACAGTCCAATACAAAGGAATGAAATGATCAATTCACCCTTGAAGACAAATATCATAAAAGAACATTATCAACCAGAAATGAAGCAGAACCAGTATTGGTACCAAAACAGTTACCATAACAAAGAAACAAAGATTCTTTCAAGCAAAAACCACAAAATTTACATCAAAACCCATCTTATGAACTGTGTGTTTAAGATTATGATGGTAGTGATGAACCATGAACTTAAACAGGGAAACTATAAACTAATGGCGTTTGATGAAAAAATCCCGGGTCCTCTTCCTTAAACGAGTGAAAACAATAACCACACAAGCAAGGACCCATGGCGGGACGTTGAAATTAACGCCAGTGATGTTCAACTTCTTAGCCCATCCAGGTGTCTCCTTCATAACTAGTATGATCAGTGCGGTTAATGCTGCAACGCCAACTAGGATCCTTGTAATTGGCTTTATCAAGGAGTCCTGATCAACCCCAAAAAGATTGGGAAAAAAATAGTAAATTAATATATGTTAAGGCAAGAAGATACGGGCCAAAGTCACCTAAAGATACAACCTTCTAAATCAGTTTACCAAAAGAAGCAGATTATCATTGAAATAAATTAACTTGTTAATTGTAATTAATATTTCACTAGTTATTCATATAAAAACATAACTAAACCTTGGACAAAAAGTGTTTAGGCAACCTACATTTCTTCTGGTCCACCACCCATGTTGCCATGTCCTTGCAAATCAACCATCATCTACGTGTTCATGCTTAATGTAAATAAAATTAAAGTAGTGGGTTAGTGGTTTACATCATGTTCCAGTTACCCTACTGTTTGGAGCGGGAATTTGCTGGGTATGTTTTTTTTTTTGTCTATTATCATATTCCGGTTAGTTTTCCTTTTGTTAATTCCTTGTTTGTAAGCCTATAAAAAGGCCTTACTAGTTTATGAATGGAATGCTAAAAATTGATCCAAAATACCTTATGTTATCTCCTGTTCTTCTAATTCTCTTTGCTTCTCAACTGAACCATGTCAATATGTCTTAATTAGTTATATAACTTGCCTAAACCCACCCATTTTTCCAGCTATAGACCTATGCAATGATGTATTGCACACCTAATATACTACTAGAATACTTATAATGTCTTGTTTTAAGAGATGTCAAAGGAGTAAAACTAAAAAAAAATAAAAGTAAGGTAAAAAGAGATGGGTCAGAAGTCACCCAAAATGTGCAAAGTATTTGAACTATGCAATGATGTATTGCATACCTAATATACTAATAGCATACTTAGGCCCCATTTGGTTCTCAGAATTCTCAGAAATTGGAATTGGAAAATTTTCCTTCATTCATTTGAATTCACATTCCTTCCACTTACCCATGGAATGTTTAACAATCCAATTGAATGTTCAAAATTAAAATTATATTTTCACTCAAAATTGATCAATCAAGCATGTTATCAATTTTAACAAGATTCCAATTCCAATTGTAATTCCATTTCCAATTCCAATTTCTTTGCAAAACATTCTGCGAACCAAACGGTCCCTTAGAATGTCTTGTTTTAAACATGACAAAGGGGTAAAATTCATAACTAAAAAATAAAAAAATAAAAGTATGGTAAAAAGAGATGGGTTAAAACTTGGGAAGTCACCCAAAGAGTACAGAGTATTTTTTTAATGTGTAAAACCTCCTAAAGGATTTTATTCAAAAAAAGAACATAGTTGAATTTATATAATTTTGTAATCATATTATATATATATGACTAATTGTGTATGAAAAAAAAACTAGACCATTTGACAATCTTCACCTTGTACAATCTCTGGCCATACGAGGCATTGAAACGACTAAAGCAAAAGAACCAACGACAACCAAATTGCAACAATCAAGTAGTGGAACCAAGATTCATCATTTATAAACAATTTACGTACACGTATACAAGACATTAAATTTGAAAGCCATGTAATCAAGACTTGAAAACTGTTACGGATTAAATGTGAAGGATCCGTTCCTTCACCGGCCGGTCATTGTACTTTCTTCTGCGTGAGGGCTGCTGAGGGCCATAGATTCCGGTGACAGTGATAGCGAAGGGAGTATGCTAGGCTGTGCTAAGGGGAGAGAGTGTGTTGGGGGAAGGGTGCAATGTGATCTATGAAAAGTTCAAACAAAAACCATAATATGCCATTACCAGCGAATATCAACTGTCATGGACCATCCTTGTAATTAACTCAATAAACAATAAAGAAAGCCCAAAAAGAATAGTAAGACACATTTTTAGGCCATTTGCAAGTGTGTTGACTACTTAGTACTTAGAAGAAAAAAAGAGAGAATTTTTAGATAAACCAGGTTTCTTGTCATGAATGTCGACTTGGAAAAAAGAATAAGGAAGAAAGAAGAATGGTAAACTACCGTCTAGGCAAGCCTTCATTGTCTGGTCATTCTACTTTCTTCTGCATGAGGGCTGCTGAGGACCAAGGATGAAGGGGAGCAGAATGTGTTGAGGGAAAGGAACAGTTGTTATATTTACCTTATATTTTAATTTTATTTTTGTTTTCAAATAGTAAGGATAAACTAGTTGTTCAAAAATCGTTTATAGAACTGATAAGACAGCGTCAAGGATTAAATGTGGAGCACTCTGTGGATGTGATCTATGAAAAGTTGAAACCAAATCCATAGTATGCCCTTACCAATCAGATGGTGCATGTTAGCGTCAAGGACCAAAAGTGGAGTCCTCTGTGGACGTTCTTTTGAGTTTTCGCTACATAGTTAAAAGTTATTGACATAAAGTGTTCCTTGCCGACCCATTTCAAGAGATGGCAGGTACAAAAATTATTTATTTGGACACGTTATCAGGCCCACCCAACCCAAGTGTGCATATATGCATCCCTACTATCCTACTAGTTTACTTCTAAATGGTTGATTCGGGTAACGTTGTCTTTAACAGGCCAAACGGGTAAGCTAAAATGTTAGACAAAAAGAAATGAATCAAACGTGTAAAGTGTATCATTAATGCCTAAAATATTCAAAATCATTACTGAAAATCTAAAATTATACAATTTTGTAATCATATTTAATATATGACTAATTATTTAAAAAGAAATTTTTAGAACTTTGGATTAGAAGTATTTCGGGCCAGCCTATTTCATAACCAATCCATTTTTTCACCTATTGCATCATGCATGCACCAATGTCACATGTCACTATTCACTTGTATTATCAAGTAAATAGAATCGTTTGGTATCACTTGAGTCTAAACTTCCCACTTGTTTTGGATAAAAGAATCATCTAATAAATCCTATCCCATGATGAAAGATTCTTATATAAAGCGAGTAATATGAGAAAACAATAATCTAAGTGAGGATGCAACTATACAAGAGCCTGCATTTAAAGAAAATGCATATATTAAGTTAAAGTCTGCAGTTTTTCCCTGCTTCCCCATATTATCTATAATGAAATATAAACTATCTACAATGAAATATTCTGGATTGGCCTTGCATCCTCTCTTCTCTCCGGAAGGCATATATAGTTTAACTACTGAATACTGATTTATAGCCCCTAATAACTGCCAACCATTACAACTGAGATATCCGTTAAGGTTCTTGGTTTTCCAATTTATGATGGTACTTTCATTATTCATTCATACCTCCAAGCTAGTGGTTGTAATAAGATTTTATTAATGAATTCACTTACCAATGTGTTTTCCTTAATTGTGGCACAGAAGATCTAATAGATACCAACTTAACCATCTTTCATGCCTAGATTTAATTTGATATGATGCCCTAACTTCCACTAAATTACACTGGATTTGGAACCTATGATGCTTGCTTTTCGCCTTACATATAGTTCGAATTCAAAGGATCATGCCATTTCTACAATTGGATCGAATTATATCAGATTGTAACACAATTCGGTTTAACGTTACTTATCTCAAAATCAGAAACTATATGTTTCGATAATCAATTTCAGAAAATCAGCAGCACTAACAAGTAACAAGTAGAAGTTAGTGATACAAACTAAACATCGATAAAATGAGAGTAAATTTGGGGGAAAAGATAGTAAATTACCTTAGGCTCTCCATCAATGTAAATTACGGACCCATCCTTGTAGGGGAGTATAGATCGGCCATTTTTAGGGTTAAACCTGATGGGAACACCCCTACCTGACTGCGTGTTAAAAGCGTACATCGATTTGAGGCCATACTTGTCTAGTATGTCTCGAACTTCAAGCTGATCTTGATCCCATCCTCCTAAGCTCGATTTGAAGACATCGATCGGACCCTCACCGGACCGGAAAAGATGGACTTCGACCTCCGGAACCTTAGTCCGCACCGATTTGGACCGGGGCTTTGACTCTGAGGTATCTTCTAAAAGTGGCTGTGATTCTTGTTCCTTGATGGTAGTCGTTTCTTCAGTTTCTTCGATTTCCACCATCGTCGATTAAACCAGAGGCAGCGTTACTAGACTATAAGGTTTACTTGTTATCGTTCGGAATTTTAATGGATTATCTGTAATATATATAAAATATACGCCTCGCTTAATGCATAAGATGCAATCATTTTATATTTTTAATATTATTTATATATTTCTTTTATAATTAGTTATATAATAACTTTAACTTTTTTATACTATAATCGTAAATGTGTATTTTTTTAAACGTTTTGATGTAAAATTTTTGCTGAACCGATATGTATTTTGTAAGATACAATAACTTAATGCATAAAAGTACAAGTCATTATGTAAATTCTATTTATTTGGTGTTTTAATTTTTAGCTTAGAGAAAATATAATAAACTTTTATAATATTACTATAAAATTAACAAAAATTAAAAACGCGTGTCGGATGTAAAATATTGTCCCGCCGCATTACGCGGACACACTTCTAGTTATTAATAGGTGTATTAAATGGTTTTTCTTTCTTGTGAAACTAGTTGTCTACCATAACATATTGCCCCATAGTTGTTTAACGGGTGAATTTGTTTTTGACTTGTTGCTTTGCAAAAGTATTCATGTAAATATTTTTTTTCTTTTTTTTATATCAATGTTAACATATTTGATGTATGACAATTTGTAAGGTCGGGGTTGACTTTGAGACTCCGAACTATTAATTTGTGCTTGTAAAAAAATAACATATGTTATGCAAAAACAAACACGTGTTTATATTATCATCTCGTTTGGAATGCTAATACAACACAAACCGTAAGCTCTTTTTATCATCAAAGCCTTCTGTTTTTAAAGTTAGAAAGTCCGGTGGGCAGAGATAATCAACATATGCATAATATTATATAAGATATAAAAGAACATGTGAAAGCTGTTTTTCATCTTAATTTTTGGCTTATAGGATTTTTATAATTTCAACTTTCACTTATCGGTCAAAGTTAATCCCAACTCAGGAAATGTTTACATGCATTCCCGACTTTAAACTTATTTTCCTCTAATGATTTCTTACTAACTAAGAGTTAACACTCGTTAGTTTTCCTATAGAAGGAGACCAACTTTGAATCATTTTTCAACTCCAGCCTAGTCTTAATTAGGTTCATTTTTCATTGTGTAACTTTCATCATCACCTGAAATCTACCTCCAACAAGTTCAATTGTTCAAATGTGAAGGTGGAGATTGACGGGTTTTTTGGTGCAGAAGTTTCAAATTGACGGATTTGATGTTAGATTTCAACTTTTTATTTAGTGTTTTGGCCACAAAAAAAAACAGTCCACGTCATCAAAAAACTAATGGTGTTAACTCTCAATTCGTAAGGGATCGTTGGAGGAGTAAAACAAACTTAAAGTTGAAAATTTTGTAAACATTTAATGAATAGGGATTAATCACGGCCAATAAATAAAACTTAGGATTATTATAATCCAATAGCCATTTTTTGTATCATTGTGATGGTGTGATTGGATTGTGTATTTGTTAAGTGTTTTTTTTTCTTGTTCTTTATTTTGGGTGTTTCATTTACCCTTATTTAGGCCATTTACAAATGAACTTATCAGATTTCAAAACTTTTAATTCTTTTTCATTTGTTCCCTTTTTAATCCTATTTGTTGATTATTTATGTTTTAATGTTTGATATTTTACTTAAATAAGTATTTAAATATTTATCAAATTGTAAATTGACATCAAACATAGTTTTTATATTATATTTTAACTAAAAATACATAAATAACTTTAAAATTTATACTATTTGTGATATAATCCGGTTCCTAAATTCCATTAAACTTATCCGACGAATTTACCGTGAAGACAGACCTATTTTAAAAGAGTGATTAGAATCCGGGAGAGTAACAAAATTGGAAGGACCAAAAAGCGAATAAGAAATAGGGAAGGGGGCATTTGAAAATTAAAACAAATAGACACAAAAACAAAACTAAAAAAGTTGAAATGAATGGGTGCCAGATAGATAGATATTATTATTGTTTATTATTAATATATAAGAAGGAGTGACGATGGTGGTTTGTTGAGTAGAGGGAAAGTTTGAGATCAAAAGAAAGAAGGAAACAAAACGAAAAGAGTGGTTTGTTGTGGCATCGTATTCGTTGTTATTCGTTGTTATTCGTTGTTATTCGTTGTTATTCGTTGTTATTCGTTGTTTGTTATTCGTTGTTATTCGTTGTTTGTTATTCGTTGTTTGTTATTCGTTGTTATTCGTTGTTTGTTATTCGTTGTTTGTTATTCGTTAATCGTTAATCGTTAATCATCAGGCGATGGAGGCCGCAATGGGTTTGATGAGACGAATGCCTCCGAAACACACAGACACCGCTCTCTCCGCCCTCCTCAGCCTCTTACCCGATCACTCCTCTGATCTTCTCTCTCAAATCGATCAACCTCTTCAGGTATCCTTCTCAAAACCCTAATTCTCTATCTACTTCTCAATTCCCTCCCTCAACTTCGAATTTCTGCATTTGTAATTCCCTTTTCTTATGTGTTTCTTCAAATTCCAAACCCTAGTTCCTAGGGTTACAAATCTGATTACTTTCACTTTCACTTTCGTTTGAGATTTTTATTTCATCCGCGGTTGGTTCCATTTAATGTCCTTTCCGATGGATTAGTTTTGAATCGGTGGTCGCCAATTTGTATACAAAACCTTGGAATTGCTGTGAATAGCTGAGATCTAAGTATGGCGGATGATATTATATTAGATCATGCTATTGAGGTCTTGTTTCTTGTTTACATAACGTCCCATTGCTGAACTTCCATCAAATCTCATGTGTTTGGTGAAGGTCCTGAAGGATTAATAGACTATGCAGATATTGCTGCAATGCTGTTTTGTCTTGTCTTACATGGAGTCTTTTTTATAAAATTCTATGGGTATCTTATCTTTTCTTTTGCTATTTCACTCAGTCTTGTTACTCTGCAAAACAGGTCTTATGTGATGTGGACAATGCAAAAGAATTCATCTTATGTGAGTACAATCGAGATGCTGACTCTTATAGGTAACCATATTGCTTCTAACTACATTCAGTAATGATCATTCTCATCATAGCTGACACATGTCAGGCAGTTAGTTGTACCACATCTAGTTATATAGTTGAAAGGAAAAAAACTGAAAAAAGGTCATCTCAAAGATCTAAATATACACCATATATGGCTTCTAGAACTTTGTCTAACTTCTTGATATTGTCATATTGCTTGCAGTCCTTTTAATTTACATTTTTTGTTGCAGATCACCTTGGTCAAACAAATACCATCCTCCATTGGAAGAGGGGATGTATCCGTCAACTGAATTAAGGAAGCTAGAAATCGAGGCAAATGAAATATTTACAGTATATCGTGACCAGTGAGGTCCTTTACTCACCTCGTCTTAAGTTTTTATTAAATTTCTGACCTGACCCTAACTAAATTTGTAAATGGCGTGTTGTCATGTTGATTTAATTGTCTGTTAGGTATTATGAAGGCGGTATTTCATCAGTTTATTTGTGGGAAGATGATGACAATGAAGGCTTTGTAGCCTGCTTTTTGATTAAAAAAGGTTTTAATTTTACCTGGCTTTGTTGATGAATTTGCACCTAAGTCTCTGGACCATTTTTCATGATTAAATTCTTTTAACTTCTAAAATGTAAGAATAAAGTTCCTGCACTTTAACAAACTACTTCTAATTGCATGATTAACGGGGTTTTTGGGTAAGGATATATATGGAGCTTATGAGATTTCGCAGCTTATCGAAACACGATAAGCTCCTATTTCATGCTTGGCTATGCTTACCAGCTTTTTTAAGCCTCTTCTTGTAAGTTATTTTGTATTAGCTTTGCTTGGGCTTAGCTAGCCTTTTACAACTTTACCCATAACATTTTTTTGGTTCTTCTCCACTTTTTGAAGGTGTTGTTTTTGTTAGTCATTTTATCTTCATAAGCTCATAAGCTAATCCAAGTGAGGTGTGTTTAATATGCATAGGCTATCTTATAAAAAGCTTACTGAAACCGCCCTAAATCCCTAGACTTTTCAAAATTTTAACAAAAGGTGATTTTTTCGTTATTAAGTCTTTTATTTATTTTAAAATGCTTTTTTGTGTTAAAATTCATTAGTGTACTGTAGAGATTAAACCGTGTAAAAATGAAGTCAAGGGACTTATGTGTGAATTTAGTGAAAGTCTATAGTGCTTTTTCTTAAGATCTTGGATCTCCTTTCTTTTTCTACATGTACTAATTTGCAAAGTTTTCTTGACATTAAAAGATGGATCAAAATATGCACATGGTAAAAGAGGTTATCTCCATGAGGGTGGATGGGATGCCATACATGTTATCCAGGTATTTTTATCTGCTTATTTATATACTTTTGTTGTGGTAAAAGATATTTGCCAACGTCTCATGTCATTGTAAGTTTTCAATTGCTGGCTTATTGCTCAGGTGGGGCCAGAAGCACAAGGAATGGCTCATTACTGTTTAACAAGTACTATAATGCTGTCATTAACTACAAATGGTGACACATCTGGCACTTTTAATTTATCAGGATCAATCAGGAGACAGGTAATTCATAAAGCATTAATTTTGCAGAGTAGTAACATTGTTATTCTTTTATTGATAAGAGCTATGCATTACGCAAATTATCAGAAATAACAACACTTATCTTTCAAGTTTTAACAGTCATATCAACATACTCTACTTTCTTTTACCAATAATAACAATAGTTATGAGTATGCTGCTTTTTTTATTATTTAAAAAGTGTGTTGCTTATAGCCTATTGTTTCATAAATTGTGTTGTATGTTGCTACTTTGCATAATTACCCAGCTCATAAAATGATATAAGTGGCAGAAGGGGTGGATAGGATCAGGTTTTGTAACCAATTGAAACAGATTCAGATCAAAAACAGGCATCTTTCTAAAATGCATCAAATGGTCCAGCACAAAACAATTTGTTGCCAAATTGTTTCCTTTTTAACTTTATACCAAAAATTAGTACCGTACAAGAACAAAGCACACCTTTTAGTTCAAAGTCCGTTGTTAGCAACATTGTAATGCCATGGTTTAAAATATTAACAATGGCAATGATGGGTTCTCAACAGAGATGATGGCTAGTGGGTTGCTGGGATAATGGCTGGTGGGGCGCCACTTTCATGAATAAAGGGGAAGATTTAGCTTTATATTTATTTAAAATTAATTATATTTTCAACTTTTTTTTTGTTACAAAAGGGTATTTTAGCGTTAGACCATTCTTGTAGTCAGTAGTGGGGGCCAAATCTCAAGCTTACGTACCAAAACCGTACTATGTACATACCACAAGGACTATCCTGTAATCCTTCAAGGATATTATTTGGTGACTGCCCATTCTTGCTCGTCTTAAAGCTGAGGAGAGAAACTCAGATAAGTGAACTGTCGCATAGTAGAGGATTCCAAAGTAACCCAAAAACTTTATAAAACTACCTAAACCAACCTGTATCCTGACTTTGATTTAAGATACCAGGTCTAATAAATGATGTGTAATAGTTAGTGCTGTTAGGGATTGCAAATATGATATGGAACCCACACACATGAGAGCAATTATATGAACATGGGGATTTTAAGTGGTTCAGTTGATGTGATCTACGTCCATTGTGCTGCAACTAGGTATTTTATTATTTTGGTGCGCAAGGAATTACAAGTACAATAACATCAATCAATTATATAGAGACTACTGTAGGGTTAGGAAACCAAATCTCCAAGTTAGGCCCAACCCATGTAGAACCCATTAGGACCAGCAACCCCCTTCTTACGAGCCTAAACGCACAACAAGTACAGCATTTTATAACTCTGTTTTGATTTTTTATTTTATTTTTGGTTTTAAATTTTTATATGTTTACATAGATGAAAGCAGACTTGTCTGTTGAAGATGGTCATCTATGCAATATGGGAAAAATGATAGAAGAATTGGAGGGAAAGCTAAGGAATCAACTTGACCAGGTATTCCATCTTTGTTCATCATATCCAACACATGCTGTGTGGTTATTAGTTTATTTACTGCTGACGTGGCAATTCCAGGTGTATTTTGGGAAAACAAAGGAGATGGTATGTACATTGCGTCCTCCTTCTGAGCTGCTGCTGCCTACAGCCCTGCCCGAGAGCAGAAAACCGTAACACATGCAGCCAATACATCATCATGAAGTTAAGTTGTGTTTTTTATGCTGTGTTTGAATACATAAACTTGGTGTCCCTGAATGCCAAAAAGACACTAGAATTTCTGTTCAACATGGTTTGACATTTAGAAAATTTGGAGGTTTTGTATGTTCCTCTCATGATATTGACATTGGTGATGCTCATCTTTGGACACCCCTAGCCTACTATATCTTTAGTTTTATAGCACTATTATCTATTTTTTAGGGAAAATTTTCCATACATGTGAAAATCATATACATCCAAACCAAATTCAAAATACCATACTTTTTAATATACCAAACAAGTAACTTTTCGGATTCTGATTCTCCTGCTGTTTCAATTGCATCCACCGATTCTGCTTTCCCCATTGGATCAGTTAAACCCAATGTGGATTGGGATATAAATCTATAACCCATCGTTTTTGCTTCTCCAATTGCTTCATTTGCAGTTTCGACTTGATTCTGCTTGAATAGCAGTTGAGATTGGTTTGTTTCAATTGCAGTTTTGAATCCTTGTGTTTTGAATCAAAGGACATTATGTGGGTATTATCATTGGATGCTAGTTTCAATATTGGTTGCTAGTAAAGAGTTTTGAACCCATCGTCTTTCTCGTCTTAAACGCTCTCTCCCTCACCCCCTCACTCACATGAACTTCACACCATATTTCCCCTTTCATCCTTAAACCATCCTAATAATAGGGAAATGATCATCTTTTTTATTCCTCCCATCAATCAACTTTAAGTTAAAAATATAAAAATACATATGAAACACTTTTGTTAATGAAAATATTACAATGCTAAAGAAATATATTT
The DNA here is from genome assembly GCA_018326385.1 of Flaveria bidentis. Taxonomy (NCBI): domain Eukaryota; kingdom Viridiplantae; phylum Streptophyta; class Magnoliopsida; order Asterales; family Asteraceae; genus Flaveria; species Flaveria bidentis. Next base: position 16,945 of record BJCM01093608.1, on the reverse strand, counting down.
CATCAATTAATTTAAATGTTAATCCCAACATTGACAATCTGCTACTTCTTCCTTTATATGTAGCGTCCACACACACTATTTTCGTTTGCCTTGGAATTACTCCTTCGTGATGCGTACCTTCTCCCTTTGATCTCCTGTAAAAAATTTACATCTTATCAATTAACTGTGCTTGATGTCATCATTTATCTTCGAGATTGGCTTTGTCAATCTGATTAATTTTGGAAAATTCAACAACTGTTATCTGTGGTTGATTTCAGTTGAGTCGGAGGAGAGTCTGTGGAATTTTTGTTATCTTAGGTGGGTGGTTGGGTTTCATCATCATCTTCACTATCAGAAGGATGGGGTTGATGGTACATGAAGTTTTTGTTTTGTAAACATATAGTTGTACTATGGCAGGGTGGGGTTGATGGCAGTTAAAACGAAACATTGGCTTGATGATATTAGGAATAAATCAGATTGTTGAAAATGAATCCCGACTCCTTGCTGCAACATCAACCTTTGTTTTTTTTCACATTTGACTAGATTCATTATTGGGTTGATTGACGTATGTAAAATGAATTAATGTTTAGAGAAAAAAGATTGGTAAGTTTTTTGAGTATTTATACAGTTAGTTAGTTATTCTTCTTTCTAAATATAAACTAGCTGTTGAAGGAACCTACTTGAAAGAGCCATTGCACAATGAACGAGTCATACTTTGAGAAGTATTTAAGCTAAAACACACTATTAATGTTAGAATTGAGTTGTTGAATAAAACACATCCACATCAAGATAGGAAAATCAGTTCAAATATTTGGCAGTAACATCACAGTGAAAACATTACAGATCAAACAACAAAATCATCTAAACACTCCCATGAAACAGAGACATAAAAAAAACCCAAAACTAAAGCATCAAAGTGTTGTGCTCAAGCCCCTGCCTCAACTTGACTACTCAAGGGCGGTGGTGTAACTTCCTTTTTACCACTACTTTCCCCTTCCTTAATTATTTCTTCTTCTTCTTCTTCTTCAGTGTCGCTATCCTCTTCATCAACACCGTCCGCATCGAAACCTCCACCGCCTCCAAGGTTAAGTTTCTGTATTAAAGAAAGGCAAACAACATCTCCTGTTAATCATCGCTTCATTAAAGTTTGTAATCAATGACATTTAGAAAGCTCTACTACTTACAGAAAAGTCGACGTCACCAAAGTCCATATCAGCTCCACCTGCATTTTCAAAAACCACATTATTATCAGCTACTTAATTCATGTTGCTATTAGTTACTCAAATCAACAACATACTCAAAGCTGGTTATCAACACTATGCAATTAACCTTTTTTAAAAACTTTCAACAATCAAAGTACTAAATAAAAATCAAACCTTTTTCATCTTGTTCATCTTCATCTACCCATTTATCCCAATCAACTTTCACAAACGTGGGAGTCTTTCCCTCTTGCTTCAAAAGCCTACTCCACCACTTACTTTCTTCTTTCTTGATAAGGTAAACGATACTTCTCGACCCAACACTCGTCTTGCTCTCCTGCGATTTCCATTTTCATCAGTTTACTCTTCAACGATCATACAACAAGTTTGATTATTTGAACATAACTAATACTTACATTCACATTCACTTTGTCATGAAGATCAATGTCAATCTCATAAGGTACATTGTCAGCTCCTGCAGTAGCAGAGAAGTAGAATTTACCCTCGGGCTCGAGTTTAAGCTTCACGTCTTTCGCGTCAGGCAGATCAATTGTGATGAATAGCACATCAGCCCTTTGAGCCCACTTCAAAGTAGGATGTCGACTAACAAAACAGATGTTCATAAACAGAACAAGATTAAAAATAGGCCAACTTTATATTGCCCTTCAGTTAACTAATCCAATCCGGCCACCAAACAAAAAATTGTTTACTTAATCTAAAACATGGGATCTAAATTCATCATCAAAACTGAAAACCTCCACTTGAAGATCAAACGACAACCTATGATCGATCTCTGAAATAACAGCAATCATAGGATTTCATTTGGATTTAAAAAAAAAAAAAAAAAAAAAAACAGATACAATACAATATATGAATATAGAGAGGTGAAGGAATTAACTAGAAACGAATAGAGAAATGATGGTACCTCACCTCGTCATATTTGGAGTTTACGATTGATAGAAGAGAATGGATCGTTTATTGTATGAGAGTGAATGATATATTTTATAAATGAGATGAGTCATGAGATAGATACAAATAGAACAACACTTTTTGTAATATATGAATATAGAGAGGTGAAGAGAATGCTTCCTGAAATCCTAATTACTATTTCTTAATTGTCATTTTTATCAAATTCATTTATTTTCTAAATTGGTATTTATATTTTATACTTTATAAAAGACATAATATTTAGAATAAAAAAATACTTACAAATTAAAATATTATACAAATAATAAGTATATATTTTGTGAATGATAAAATGAGTATATATTATGAGAATTAATCTTTTAATATATTGTCAAGACAAATGAATAGTGATTTGCATGTGTTATTGTTTTTTGTTCAACTCGTTAAAGCATATCGTATGAATGATGTTGCATGTTTTTGAATTAATTTGAGAACCAATTATATAAATGCACTACATATGAATTATGGATCTTCTAAGCTTGTGAAACTAATCATATTAATTCCAAGTACGAGGTCACCATGCTTGAAATTCGTTATATATTATTGGTAAGGACACATGACATAAGGGTGTTTGGGTTCATACGGACGAGATAATTGATCATATATGGGTTACATGTTTCTCATGCGGATGGATTAAACGTTCAACGGGCAACGTAATGCAGATTTGATTGTATTGATTATTCAAGTAGAGTGGTTTTCGAACCATGCTTTAAATCACAAGCGGGTGAAACCAACCCACTTATTGACGAACAAGAACAAGATACGAGTGCAGCAAAGCAAATGCAATTGAAGACTTATTATTATTTGACTTTGAGAAGATTTGTGTAATAATAAGGACAATTGAAGAATGTGATAAAGGACAATTGCTTCTCTAAGCCTTCAATTTGATGCTACTCAAAAAGTGTTTGTTGTGTTTGGTGACGGGGCAAAAGCGTTGCTTGCAATCACAACATGAATTGTTGAATGGGCGTGTTTTCTGTTCTAATATTCAAAGGTCTAATCATTAAATTCAATTATTAAACATACACTTTTTTTTCTATTTTTTTAATGAAAAGGATGACATTCAAAGAAATTTTAATTCTTAGATACATTAATTTTATTTTACACAATTAAAAAGACACATTTTTATTGTGATACTTGCAAGAATATATTTTAGGTATGCAACTGGACCCTCCACATTTGCGTATAAGGACAGCTTTACTCATCACTCACAAAATGAAACTTGACATTTTGCTAGAAATATGTTACAAAACGTACGCTACGACATCACGTGGCGAGAAAATACTAGTTTGATTAAAAATAAAACGGACTTTTGTCTATGACTTATGAATAGCCATTAAAGGAAGAAGAATCAAGTAAAAATAATATAAAATCACAACAAAATAATTAAAACATATCCAAACATGCAGTTTGTTGTTGAGTTGAGCCCATCAACCAGGCAACCACGGTTTACTTCCCTGTTACTGTCTAGTGATCAGCGGTTTGAGGGTGGTATTTTCACCCAGGGCCGGGTATCCCCCACCCCGGTTCGGAGTGTGTCACCTTATGGCTAGAAAACATTACAAGACATTTGAACACCAAATTATTGGTTCAATCAATTAATCTACCCCATATATATAATTATATAAAGACACTTAAATATCATGTTCTTTTTGCATCAGTCATCAATGTTGTATCTAGCAGTAAGTTATGAGTACCATGGCTTCATCATACCCATATAAAAGCCCACATTACCTTCTTTTTAAGAACTATGATTCAACAAAACTTTAGCTATGCACAACTGTTGGTATTTGACCAAAAAGACTAAGTCCTCTTATAGAACTTAAATGGGTTTTGTTTCAAACAGAGAAATCATGTCAAAAGAATAGCACACAAGTTATAAATTTGCAAGACTACTAAAAACACTCGAATAATAAGTTACAAATCATCGTTACATCATTAAATCAAAGACTAATCAAGAAACATAAATAGAGAGAATGGATGGAAAGAAAAGAATAATCGAAATAGTAATCACATTCAGAGGATGTGAACTTGAGAACCTTTACTATCAAGTTCATTAGATTGTGATTCATGATTACCTTAAAATAAATATAAATTAAAGAACATTGTCAAGTTACCTCGGTCACATGATGTTTTGATTGGATAATACAATGGAGTAATGAACAGAGTTGGCTTAGTCTTTTGATAATCTTGCCTCAAAACCTCCCTCCGGCCGTTTTATGAGATCATATGGCATGTAGGTCCCAAGAAGTTTGTCCCAAATAGGGAAAAATGGTTGTGAAAAATTATACTTCAATCCATGAAGTTGATGGTGGATGTCATGATAAGCAGTATTGTTTTGGAAAAAGATATGAAAAAGATTGCCCGGTAACCAAAGTCCACAATGATCATCAACGGTTTTTACCACAGCAAAACAGAAGAATATAACAGCGGTTCTTGCAGTCATTCCTGAAATAAGAAAAGAGATGGCACCACCAACTGTGTCTAATAGTAGACCCTCGAGCGGGTGATTATAAAGCGCCCCTATCGCATAAGGTACAACTAGTTTGTGATGTTGAGAATGAATGTGGCGATAAAGAAATTTGTTTATGTGCATGTAACGATGCACGAAATATTGCCATGTGTCCATCACAAACATGGCAATGATGATCTGGAAAATCTGAACAGGTAAAGATGGCTGGATTTCAGTCCCAACCAAATCCGTCTCTGATGTCACCTACATAGGACATGAACAAAGATGTCAAATAATCATCATACGACAACATATATCAATATTTACTCTAAAAAGATATTAAATTTGTTCATTTCATGGTAAATAAAAGAAAGGCAGTTACAACAGCGTGTTTCAATGAATAAGTGAAACTGTGAAAGTACATATGGCTGAGATGATTCATAGTTATAACATTGTTTACCATTGGTTTATTCTTTAAAACAGAATGTTATAAGTAACAAATGGAATGAGTAAATATATATATTGGGTTTTCTGAATAGGCATATTGATCTTACAAAATTTAGAATGATAGATGAAAATTTTGAGCTTTTAGAAGGATGTGTATGAACTATGAAGTTAATTTTAACTTGTTATAGGTATCACAAGTATAGTTGATAAACAGAAACCAATATTTTCAGGTACCAGCAGAAATCGAACTAAAGATCATGCGTATAAAGGTACATTTATATAAAGGACATTGCATCACTTTTCAACATGCATTGCCTGATAACTTTTAAATCTTGATTAAACTAAAGGTACAATATATGGTGCTCTGCACATTTATTTATATTAGCACAACAACCCCCATCATCATAAATAAACATATGTTTGAATGGAACCTTTGGGAGACTATTAATGACAATCACCAAAAGCTACCAATAAGTTCATCAACAACTCTTTTACAGTTGTACAATAAACATGAGAACTGTTTCACATTTCATCTTCTAGCAATTCTAATCTATCCAAAAAAGGAAACAGATATTTCATCGATGATAATATTAATGGTGGCAAATTGCAACACACATAGATATTCATTTTAGTTAACTATGAAACTTGACAACTTGTTCTTCTTCCCACTCTTGTTTAGTTAACACTAAACAATTGTTCTAGGAAAGAGAGAACAGAATATGAAAGTATGAAACTTTAATGTTTGTTTCGCCTTCTTATACCATTTGCATAATAGAAATAGATGTTCCAAGGATGTAGAAGTCCCTACCAGTAAGTGATTTTTAATGAAGCCTTTACATTTAAAGATTGGAGGAATTCCAACATTATTGACCAAAATTCCAAGACCGTTTCAAGAATGAACTCAAGTAACACAATTATTAACACAAACATCAAACCATCATGAGATCAACAATGATCAAGATAATGTTTTCTCAGATCCCAAACCAGTCATGTACACGAGAATAAAAGAAAAATGTGCTAACCATGGGTTGTCTTCAACTATTCTAATTGATACATATAGGAACAAAAGTGACATATAATATGGTCTATCAGTCTATGCAAACACTATATGATTTCTTGAGGATCTTAATATTAACCTAAAATCTTATTACCACACCATTGACATATAATATGGTCTGTCACTCTTTCTATGCAAACAACATATGATTTCTTGTGGATCTTAATATTAACCTAAAATCTTATTAGCACACAGGTGAATGTGAATGTGAATGTGAATGTCATCACATACATCTACTCATGAAACCATCATCTCTAAACTAATTTTGAAGTGCTAAGATCACACATCCATGTCTATCAAACAAAACAGAAATAAAAAAACTAACTAATGGGAAACAATTACACACATAACATCAAACAAAGATAAGTTTTTTCTTACCAAAAACAGTAGGTGAGCAACGACTGCCTGCACTAGCTGTTGAAGCAACACACCTTTGACAACCGAACTCAACGGCACAGAGTTCTTCGCATCTTCTTCCTTTTTGGTGTGCAGGCGATAGTTATCAAGAGGCGGTAGCAACTGAAAAAAGCCTGCGTACAACCAGTAGACCACAATTGGAGCAAATGTACCCATCACTTCATCGCTTACGTACCCTTCCCAAAACACCATCACCGTAAAATCTGATGAAATCCCACTTCTTAACCCTTAATCGGAACCCGATGCCCAAATCAAAACCTCTAATTACTACACCTCCGGTGAAGAGACTGATGATTCAAGATTTTGAGTAGTGAAATGTTATTGTGAAGAAGAAGAAGAAGAAGAAATGGTGTGATTTAGAATGAGATCTGTAGAAGACAGACAGCACAGCTGTAGAAGTTGTAATCTTGTTTGTGGATTCGCTGGACTGTGCCTCAAGTGAATCGTATCATAGGCTTCCCCTTTTCTCAAACAAAAAAGGTAAATGTGGGCGTTTTTGTGTTTAAAAACTTAGTAACAAAAACATGTTTATCAAAATAGTAAATCATAAAATATAACGCATAAGTTTTGCTTAAATTTCACATTTCGTTTTATAAATTGAAAAGCTTATAGATTTTGTCTTAAGGTTTAAAAAACGTAACATGTTTCGACCCTGAATCAAACAGTCGTTAAATAATTCGTTAAATAATTTGTTAAATAATTCGTTAAGTAATCATAAAAATACAATTTTAACCTTCAATAATAATAAGATAATAAAATAAAAAATGAAAACTTGGAAATAATAATAATAAACAACTCATTCCGTTAGAAATATCACCACTGTCACCCACTTGCCACCACTTCTATCGTCAACAGTTCTTCCGGCAACAACTCATCTAGCACCGTTAAAGCTTTTGGTCACAATAAACAACTCATAAAGCACCAGCGCCATACCATTTGGCCACCGCCACCATCCACATACCACCATACCATCATCTATAACTCCTCCGGTAACAACTCCACCAAGAAAGTCAAAGCTTCCTGTTGAAACACAATTGCTATCCTCCATGTTGGATCAAGTAAAAGGCTGGTGCAATCAAAACCATGTCGCTTAGTCTATTTTAGTGAAGTTAACAAAAGACTTCTGAAGCTAAATATGGACTTTCGAAGGAAATAGAGTTTCTTCCGAAGTTTAAATAAAAGATCAACTTCCGAAGACAAACTCTACTTCCGAAGACAAAAGTAATCACTTATGAAGATCAAGTCTAAGAAGTAAAGATCAGAAGACTACTTCCGAAGTATGAAGAAAAACAGAAGTCCTCAAGCCTCGGAAGAAGTAGCCTCTTTTGAAGTATAAGTGGCTTCGGAAGAACAAGTTCTTCCGAAGCCATTTAACCTTCGGAAGACACTGCTATGAACCAGTAGACATAAGTATGGTCTTTGACAATCCACTGCAGATCTCTGAGATACTGCATGACGCTTTCTCAAAAGCCATGTAGTTGACCTTACTTTATTCTACTGTTCACCTTTTGTTAGATAGCACAGTTGCCAATTTTAGTTGGTGACAAAAGGTAAGTCATGGACATATCATGATTACCATATGTTAGATAAGACCTTATCTAAGATACCTTAACTTTAGCACTGTAGTATCTGCTTTAGTTATATGATCCCAACTGGTATCAAAGTATATCCGACTGTAGGTAGTATTATATATAGTTTCTCATTGTAACTCATAAACGATGCTTGTAAGAGTCTTGTAACATTTTGAGTTGAGAAGCAATATATGCAAGTACCTTGAAAATTATCTTTATATGTTTATTACTACTTATTATATTGTTATAAACTCTTATAGACTCTGCTTTCATCCGAGTGTTATTTAAGTAAGTTTGAGAGAACAACCAAGTGTTAAGTGACATTAACCGATCCTGTAGAAACTAACATAGGTAAGTCTACCAGGATATCTGAGATGATAGAAGGATGTGACCTGGAATTAGAAGGTCATAAGTTTCCTGTTAGACCATTCGTGATGACCTTAGGTGGTTTTGATGTAGTTCTTGGGATGGATTGGTTGGCGGACTATGAGGCGAACATTGTGTATCGCAAGAAGATGATCCGGTTAATAGCGCCTGACGGGAGTACGGTGACGATTTATGGTGATCGAGTCACTACGATTCCGAAAGTGATTTCAATGGTGGTGGCGGGAAAGTGCATGAGGCGTGGATGTAGTGCTTACTTGGCCTATGTAAAGGATGTGGATACACCAACACCACAACTATCTAATGTACCGGTTGTGTGTGACTTTCCAGATGTATTTCCTGAATACTTACTAGGACTGCCGCCTAACCATGAGATCGAGTTCCAGATTGACTTGATACCGGGTGCCCAACCTGTAGCTAAGGCATCATATTGGTTGGCTCTGACTGAGATGAAGGAGTTGATGGAGCAACTACAAGAGCTGCTTGATAAGGGGTTCATTAGACCGAGTATCTCTCCTTGGGGTGCTTCGGTCTTATTCGTGAAGAAGAAAGACGGTAGTATGAGGATGTGTATAGATTACCGTGAGTTGAATAAACTTACAGTGAAGAATCGATACCCGTTGATGATTTGTTTGATCAGCTTCAAGGTGCCAGTTGGTTCTCAAGGATAGATCTTCGATTAGGCTACCATCAGCTAAAGGTGAAAGAACATGATATCCTTAAAACAGCTTTTCACACGCGTTATGGTCACTAATAGTTTCTCGTTATGTCATTTGGTTTGACCAATGCGCCAGCTGCTTTTATGGACTTGATGAATCGAGTATGTCGGCCAATGTTGGATAAATCAGTGATTATGTTTATCGATGATATCTTGATTTATTCCAAGAGTGAGGAGGAGCACGCCGGTCACATTCAAGAGGTGTTGGAGACGTTAGGAAGGGAGAAGTTGTATGCTAAATTCTCCAAGTGCGCATTCTGGTTGCGCGAGGTTCAAATCTTGGGTCACGTGGTGAATCCTAAGGGGATTATGGTGGATCTGGCAAAGGTGGAGGCGGTGATGCAATGGAAGTCTCCAAAGACGCCATCTGAGATTCGTAGTTTCTTGGGTTTGGCGGGTTATTACCGAAGATTCATTCAAGACTTCTCTAAGATAGCTTCTCCATTGACTAAGTTGACCTGGAAGGATGTAGAGTTTATAAGGGGTCAAGCTCAAGAGAAGGCATTTGATGAGCTAAAGGCGAGATTGACTCAAGCTCATGTTTTGTCGTTACCCGATGGAAACGAAGATCTGGTGGTTTATTATGATGCTTCCTACTCGGGGTTGGGGTGTGTGTTAATGCAGAGAGGAAAGGTTATAGCCTATGCATCCCGAAAGTTAAAGGTTCATGAGGTCAATTATCATACTCATGACTTTGAGCTAGAAGTCGTGGTCTTTGCGTTAAAGATTTGGAGGCACTACCTATATGGGACGAAGTGGACCATATTCACTGACCATAAGAGCTTGAAGTACTTTTTCGAGCAGAAAGATTTGAACATGAGACAAAGGAGATAGTTGGAGCTAATAAAAGATTATGATTGTGAGATTCATTACCATCCGGGCAAAGCCAACGTGGTGGCGGATGCCCTTAGCCGAAAAGAGAGACCCGAGCCGATTCGGGTGAAAGCTTACCAGTTGATTATGACCTTGGATATGATGAAGCAAGTTAAGGAGTTTCATGATGAGGCATTGAAAGAAGATCATCTTAACTACGAAAGAATAAGAGGTCTGGTTGTGGAGTTGGGTGAAAACACACTCGGTGTTAGAACCCGATTCGAGCGGATGTGGATTCCTCGTTTTGGGGATCTACGCGTGAAGATTATGGATGAAGCTCATAAGACTCGATACTCTATTCATCCCGGTGGTACAAAGATGTATCAAGACATGAAGAAAGATTATTGGTGGCCAGGTATGAAGCGTGATATGCTGGAGTATGTGATTAAATGCTTTACTTGTTTACAAGTGAAGGCCGAGCATCAAAAGTTGTATGGGAAGATCCAACCATTGGATATGCCAGAGTGGAAGTGGGAGCACATCACCATGGATTTTATTATGAAGCTACCGCGTACCTTAAAAGGGTATGATGTTATATGGGTGATTGTTGATCGTTTGCCGAATAATGCTCACTTCCTACCGATTCGCGAGACATATTCATCTAAGAGGTTGGCGGATCTATTCGTTAAAGAGATTGTAACTCTTCATGGTGTGCTAGTGTCTATTGTGTCCGATCATGACACCCGGTTTACATCTAAATTTTTGAAGAAGTTCCACGATGCTACGGGGATAAGGTTACACATTAGCATGATTTATCATCCTCAGACAGACGGTTAGTCAGAAAGGACGATTCAGACGCTAGAAGATATGCTTCAGGCATGCGTCATTGATTTCGGAGGAAGTTGGGAAGACCACTTACCGTTAGCTGAGTTCTCATATGACAATAGTTATCATGCCAGTATTGGTATGCCTCCTTATGAGATGCTATACGGTAGGAGATGCAACCCTTGTGTTGGGGTGATATCGGCCATAAAGAGCTAGGGAGCGTTGATATGGTCGAGGCTACGACTGAGAAGCTGAAAAGGATCAAGGTATTCACGAAGGCAACCAAAGATATACAGAAGTCGTATGCTGATAAACGACGTAGACCGATTGAGTTCCAGGTGGGTGATAGAGTTATGTTGAAAGTCTCACCTTGGAAGGGTATCATTTGGTTCAGAAAGCGAAGCAAGCTGAGCCTGAGATACATAGGGCCTTTCCGATCATTGCTCGAGTAGAAGAGGTGGCCTATCGACTAGAATTACCAGAGGAGTTAAGTGGAATTCACCCGACATTCCATGTATCTGATCTGAGAAAATGTTCAGCAGACGAGGATATGATTGTTCCACTGGAGGATATCGAGGTAGATGAATGGCTCAATTATGTGGAACAACCAGTGGCGATCATCGATTGTAAAGAGAAGAGATTGAGGAATAAAGTGGTTCCACTTGTGCGCGTACAGTGGAAGCACAGAAAGGGATCAGAGTCTACGTGGGCGACTGAAGAAAATATGAGATAGCATTACCACAATTGTTTGAGGAATAATAGATTTCGAGGACGAAACCTATATAAGGGGGGTGGACTTGTAACATCTGGTCATATCCTTTGAAGCCAAAGAAAGAAAGAAAAAGAAAGAATAAAGGGGAAAAGGGCATTTTACCCAAAGTTGAGGGGTAAAATGTGGCAAAAAGGAAAAAAGTTTGAAAGAGTGGGTGTAAAGGGGATGGCAGCCCACTCTCCCCTCATTTCACCTATTCAATTGGCCAAGGAGGAGAAAAAGGGAGAAAAAGGGGCAAAAGCTTAGGGTTTCTTGGAAATCAAGTGCAAAAGTCGAAGTCAAGCGGTTTGTAGGAAGCTCTACTAGAAGAGGCTGTCAAGGTGAGTTCTAGGACCCCTTTTTTACACGTTTTTGACTGATTTTGGGGCTGGAGCACATGACAAACTGTATTTTTGGTTGTGTTGGGTGTTGAACCCGTTTGTTTGTGTTGTGTGTGGTGTGCGACAGGGTGGGGGTTCGGATTCGGGCATGTTATGTTTGAATGATGTTATGGTTGTGTTTCTAAGGCTTAGGATGGTTTGTTTAAGCTTAGAACAGGTTAGAAAAGGGTCAGAGGCCGAAAACTATAGTTCAGGTTCGAAGAGACTGCATTTTGCACCCAGCTAGGGCTCATGCGACTGGAAGCCATAAGACCGAATGGCATGCGACTGGAGGCCATACGACCGAAAGGAATGTGACTAAAGTCCATACACTTGAATGCCATGCGACTGAGGGTCATACGCATGAAATTCATGCGACTGAAGGTCATTCGCCTGAAAGTTATGCGACTGAAGGCTATGCGACTGAGAGTCCATACGCCCAATAGTGCCCATGCGTCTGGAGACTGTCCATATGCCTAAGTGTTTATTCGCCCCATAGTGTCCATACACCTAAGTGTTCTCATGCGCCTGAAAGGACTTAGTTTATTGTCTGATTCTCGGGAGAAAAGAGTAGATGCAGGCTTTGACTTGGGAGGTTCCCGGGGGTTTATGTAAGTTGAATTTTAAGGTCATAGATGATATGATGGGCATTAATGATGATGTATGATTGGTGCTTATGCACGATCGTATGTATGTGGTATGTTATGTATGTACGATGGTGCCTTGTATGTGATGTTGTATGATTATATTCATGTTCCTTGTTATGTATGATTATTTTCCCGTGGCTTTACGTTGAATGTAAATGAATGAAATGAAAAGTATTATGTAACGTAAAGTGGAAGATAATGAAAAGAGGAACGTAATGAAAGAACGCATGCATTAATAAATGAATAAAAGTAAGAAAGGCTTGCAAACAAATGTATGGAGGTTCACACCCAATGAAGGGTGTTAGCTCAACTGTGTGCGGGTTAGCTACCCTAGAAGGATGCACATTGGGGTCCAATCCTTGTGATTGACCATATGTATGGGATCCTTGCCGCTTACCCCGATACTATGGTCAGGCCATCGGGCACAATGTATAGGGGTCTATTTATAGACTTTGGCCCAATACTCGCTTTATGCATGATGGTGGGGTGAAGCATATGCATTGATCTGGAATGAAAGAGAAAAGATAAGTGGCGAATGTACATGCCCTAGGTGCTAGCTTCGTGCACAATGTTCGAGGTCTATAAAAGACCTCAGGTCCAGAAACCAGCTTCGTGCATAATGTTCGGTATTATACATGTCATCGAAAGTAATGAGTGTACGAATGGAAGTAAGAAAGTATGAATGAATGCGATTGAAAGTAATGAATGATGAAGATAATATTGATATTATCTATGTGTATGTATAGTGCATGATCACGTACGATTGTAAAGAACAATTTTAAATGAAAGTAAAGTATGTTTTATTTTAAAACTAGAACTCAATCAGTAACGTTGACTTTTATGTATTTCTAGTTGGCATGTAAAGGTTGTTGAGGATGGCACGGGGCGACTACTTGGCTCTTTTTGGGACGACATCCATTTTTATAATGCTTTTGTGATGTAATGCAACAAGTATTTTGTAATTCAATAACGATGTATTATTTTGCTAATGCTTTTATAATGAAATGGAATGTTTGTTTTAATGTTTCCGCTGCCATGTTTCTTTAAGTTAATAAAAATATATGCTTTATGTGCGATAATTGACCAGTTGTGAGCGTCTCGGGAATGGGGCCTTACACCTGCCAAGCTGCGATAAAGAGAAACATCAGAGAATATAGCGAAACTATAGTTTCCCAGGTAATTTTGCAGCCGCGGAATTCCAACGAAAGTTGTAAAACTGCTATGCGAAGCTGGTAGCAAAACTGTCATGCGAAACTGGCAGCTAAACTGTAAAGGAAGCTGTTAGCAAAACTGCCAGCAAAATTGGAAGGGAATCTACTAATCTGGCAGTGAAATTAGTAGCGAATTTAGGCAAAAATTAACCGTTTTGAGTGTTAACTTAACCGTAGGCGGTGTAGCGTGATCCTAGCTTAGAAAGCTTAGTTTAGAAGCTACTCACTGCATCCAGGTGAGTTCGAGATCCTTTTATTTATAAGTTTTTCATGTTTTGGGGCTATTATGCATACTAAATATACATTTTTAAATGACCAAGTTTTTCCATGTTTTGGGTCAGCCCGACCCGAGCCAAGGGCGTTGCCCCGAACCCTATTGTCCCGCGGATAGTCAATTATTTTTTATGATGGATTGTACTTGGTATGTTGTGTACTCAATAAGTTAAGTATTATATATTAAAGTGAAAGATAATACTAATGAAAAGTGGAACTTAATGAATACTGGGCTCGTATTATGATGAAAAGTCTTGCAAGCATTATGATAGACTTCTGTTATGTGAGTCTAATGTATGATGATGGATCCGTATTCATGAGTGGGATATGTGCCTAGCAATGTGGATCAACTATCAGGGGTTAGCTACCATTTTCATGTGTACCAACAGGGATCGACATTCGTTGTCAATCAACAGGGGGTTCTTGTTGTGTGCAATCTCGTTTTAGTTGGAGCGAATGATAAGACATGAATATGATGTTATGTACATAATGATGAATGATCATGCACTAAATGTGAAGGTTTTGAAATGTATGAATAAGTATTTTATTATAAAACTATAACTCACTTAGCAAAGCTGACTTTTATGCATGATAGTTGGCAGATAGATGATGTTGCTGACAATGGCACAATGTGGGAAGCTAGTAGGATGATGACCTTGTTTATGAAATCTTTGATTTTAATTTAAGACAAAGTACTATGTTTTTATTTTATTTGAAAGAAAAATTTACGAGTACAATATGATTTACAAGTTTCAAACGAATGTCTATTTAATTTCGCTACAATGTTTTGATTATTAAAATGCTTTTATGCTATGATTAATCAAATGTGAGGCTTCCCGAGAATAGGGCCTTACGCTTTGTCAAATAGTTTAATATGTTTCCACGTAACACGTCAAGTTTATTGTTCGGTTAAAACTGAAGCCCTAAATTTCTAAGTTTGTTTTTTATTTAGGGTTATTGAATTTTAATAATTTCAACTTTTTATTTATTGGTCTGGATTAATCACAGATGAAGAAATATTTACAAGCACTCCTAACTTTATGCTTATTTTCTTGTAACGATCCTTACTAACTGAGAGTTAACTCCTATTAGCATTTTTATAAAATGGAGTCAACTTTGAGCTATTTTTTAGCTCCGCCGCCACCCAACCTCCATTAAGTTTATTTTTTGGTGTTTAGCTTTCATCTTCACCTGAAATCTACCTACAACAAGTCAAGTAGTTTTGATCAAGAGGCCGATGGAGAATGACGGGTTTTCAAGGTGCAAAGTTTCAAATTGACGGATCTGATGGTTCATTTCAATTTTTTACTTAGTGTTTTACCATATAAGTAGACTACGTCATCGAAAAACTAATGATGTTATTTCACAATTAGTAAAATATCATTGGGGGAAATTAAACTCAAAATTAAAAGTGTTTATAAGCATGACCTTATTTGGAAAAAATTTCGAATGAAAGTTAAGATTATTAAAATCCAATAATCCCTTTATTTATACCGTCCAAACTAAGAAATAACATGAACACTCTTTAGGTGCACTAGTATGCACTATTTTATTAATTATATCTTATTTATTCTATGTTTATATTAAATATAAGTTTATATATTAGCTTGAAAAATATATATAACTAAAAACAATTTTCAATAAAAAAAATTAACCAAGCATTGAAGTTTTCTCAAATTTTTACATTTTAGAACTTGAGAAAAGAAACCTTTTTATCAAGTGATATTTGTATTTGATCAATAGTTATACTTATTATTTAAATAATAATAATTGCTTATAAAGTTATTCTAAAATAAGTAAGATACAGATTTTAATAAATAAATATTCATAGAGAACAATAAAAAGATTTTAATTAATTTTTCTCGAACACATTTTTATCGGTGTATAATGAATTTGATGTTATTATTTTTCTTATCTAACTAAACCCGGACTGAAAAATCCAAAATCTTATGATAGATATGTAGGAACCGTTCATATAAAAATTAAACTCAAACAATTTTTATTAATATACTCAATACAAATGAACATAAATAAACGATTACAAGTCTCTTTTATAAATTAACAATAATAGATTAACATAAATGTAAAAGCTAAGGATCGTGTTTAACACGGGGCCTTTATAACAAATTTCGAGCCTCAAGAAGAACTCGTTTTGTTTCCTAGAGTACAACAACCAAAACAGTTTGTACTGCCGGGATTGATCTAGAACCCGAACTTGTTTGTAAAAGAGAAACCAGAGAGATGGAAGATGATTAGAGAACCTGTTTTTTTTCTGTAGGTTTCGAGTTGTGTTGACGTGTCTTTCTTCTAAGGCACCCTCGGTATTTATAGTTGAATTCGCACCGTAACAGCCACCCAACCATTACTCTGTCATTAATCCGAAATCGTAACTACTCATTTAATTCGCCATTATCAGCCGTCGGTTTCAGTCAAATGTGTAACTAAAACTGTTACGAGTCACAACTCTGACCGCGCACCAAGATTAGTCGCACCTGAGCAGACCCTTGAACCAACCTTCAAAAATACTAAGGCGGCTCTTAAGCGGCTCATGGTTATGTAGGTGTGCGAAGTGCGCCATCAAAGCGCTACATTGCGCCCACATGTTCACACCACACACACGCGAGTGTGAGTTGAGGGTGCTTTTTTGCGAATCCACTTAGTTTGAAACCTTAGAAAACAATATAAACAAAATGTTATAGAATATAAATCATTTTATATTCTTTCTTTCCTGTATTGTGAGGCAACTTATCACATTATTAATTCCTAATGTCATTAAACATATTAATTTTCATTCAACATAATTAATTATTGACTAAATATTAATAACCATATTAATATTATCAATAAATTTCCAA
>BJCM01093605.1:0-14053 GCA_018326385.1 Flaveria bidentis | reverse complement strand
TGAATAGACTAGCTATCTATTACAATGCACTTCTTTTATATGACTACTGTTAAACTGTTTATGTTTGAATAACTCTCTTGAACTCACCAACCATTGTGTTGACATTTTAGTATGCTATTCTCAGGTCAATAACCCGCTTGCCATAGGAGCACTACACGGTTGCACATGCATTCTAAGACTCGGTTTTCAAGACACTATTATTGTTTTAAATGATTTGTATTGTTCTTGGGGTTGGCACATGTTTTGCCATAATATACATTTTTATTTCATTGGGTTGTTTTTACAATACGCTTCCGCACAGTTTTTAAGTTTGTTTTTGGTTGATTTTATTTAATTACTGCATATAGAGTCGTTCTGAGTAACTATGGACTGTGATCCTGGTTTGTTCACACGCCTCGCGGTAAAACTCTGCACGTGGATTTTGAGGGTGTGACAGCCCATATTGTGCTCATGCGCCAAGAATTTCTCCATATACATAAGTATTCCATGCACCTAAAACGTCATGCGCCCGTTTAGTGGCCATGTGCGTGCAAAGTGTCCATACGTCTAAAGACAGAATTTATTCTGAAATTTTGGAAAGAAGGGGCTTTTAGGCTATGATTAGGGATTGTTCCCGAGGATGATGTATGATGTTATATGATGTTGTATGACGATGCTATGCATGTTTTATTATGTTATCTTTATGTTCCTTGTTACGTATTATTCCGTGGCTTTGTGTGGTATGTTAATGCTAATAAACATAAAGTATTATGTAATGAAAACGAGATTTAATGATAATGAAAAGTGAAACATAAGGAAGAATGAATGAAAGTATGAACGAACGACTAAAACATCTTGCAACCAAATGTAAAGAGGTTCACACCCAATGAAGGGTGTTAGCTCAAGTATGTGCAGTTTAGCTAACCCAGAAGGATGCACGGATGGGTCTAATCTTTTGGATTGAGCATATGTATGGGACCCTTGTCGCTTGCTCTAGGTACTGGAGTGAGCTTTGTACACAATGTTCAGGTCTATTTATAGACCTTAGGCCTAGTAACCAGCTTCGTGCGCAATTTCGGGGTATAGCCAATGGCATTGGTCCAGATAGAAAATGAAAGATAATGATGAATGTACAAAATGTACGATATGAAAGTGAATGAATAAATGATAACGAATAACATACAATGACAATTGATGATAGAAGATAATAATGAGATTATCTATGTGTGCGTATAATGTATGATCGTGAATGAAAGTAAAATATAATATATTTTATGAAACTCAAACTCAATCAGTAACACTGACTTTTATGTATTTTCCAGTTGGCAGGTAATGGTTGATGAGGATGGCACGGGTGCAACTACTTGGCAAGTTTTGGATGGCATCCATTTTATGTTAATTGATGTTTTTGCATCGTAATGCAACCAAATGTTATTTTGTAACGATTAATAATGTTCTATTATTTTGCAAAAGCAATTATTGATAATATATATATATATATATATATATATAATGGTTTGTTAAGTTATTCCGCTGCAACATTTTAGTAAATGTAAAAATATTTTTCGTATTTTATGTGCGATGATTGACCAACTGTGAGTGTTTTAGGAACGGGGCCTTACAAGTTGGTATCAGAGCCAAATTTTAAGAGAAATGGGTAAATATTTTCAAAACCTAAATTTAAACTAAGAATGTGACAATATGGAAGGATGCTAGTCCAAGTAGCTACGTGCCATCAAGTATTTTTCTTTAATGTTAACCGGTATTATGTGCACATGTTATTTGATTTATGTGCTTTTAGTAGATTTGGATACTGATCTAGTTAGGATAGGAAATGCTTGGGGTATGAAGAGTAAGTAAGTTGTTAATCACAACTGGAAACTGTAATTAGGGACTTATTATACTTGACATAAATTGAGCTATTTTCATTGAATGACCGTGTTGGTGAGTGGAGGTAGATCTTCAAAGGCTCCGTGAGGTGGAAGCCATGGTGGACATGGTGCTAGACCACGAGTCACTAAGGCTAATGAGACGGCTCATGAAGAGCCCAAGATCCATCACCAAGAAAGTGGTGATGAGAGTGCTAATCCGAGGGCCTTAGTGAAGGAGGTTGTTATTGAGCAGGTTCCCAAGGTCATGCAAATGATCCTGCCGTCTGTGGTGACCGTAGTGATTAAATCTGTGTGGGAAGGTGAGAGGAAAGAAAGGAAAAAGCCTACTAAGGAGAGAGAGCAAGCGGAGACTGAGACAGTTGTTTCTAGTAATGAGGAAGAGGAGGAAGAAGCTGTGCTAGAAATAGAACGGGGTTGCAATTTTGGAGCCTTTTAGAGGTGTAAGTCCCCAACCTTTGATGGTAATGATAATACTGCCGCTGCTCACCGATGGGCGAGTGAGTGCAGCGAGGACCAGAAAGTGAATTTTGCCAGTCACTCGTTTGTGGACTTGGCCTTATGCTAGTGGGATAACATTGTTCAGGCCGAGGGTAGTGGGGTGATTGGAAGGATGAGGTGGGGTGAACTGAAAAGGTTGGTGATTGAGGAGTTCTATCCTCCCAAGAAACTCGATAAAGTTGAGAGGGAATTCCTATAATTGGAGGCGGGAACCATGACACACTAGCAGTACACAACTAAGTTCAATGATATGGCAAGGTTGGTGCTAGATCAGGTGACACGTTTGTCATTAAAGTTTAAGAGATACATCGAAGGTTTGCCGGCGGATATTCGCAGGCACATGATCACCGCCGGACTGAGCACATTTAAGTCAGTCGTTGATCTGGCGGGAAGGCTGTATGATGAACGAGAGGTAGTAGTGGTTTAGGTGAACAAGAAGGGTAGTGGTGGTGATAGGAACTGGAATGGGAAGCGGGTTGGACGTGGAGGGGCCGCTTCAAACAAAAAGGTTGTGAGGGTGAATGATCGGCATTTGGTCACACCCGGTGTAGGGACGAAGAGGTGTGGTAAGTGTGGGAAGGAGAATGCCGGAGAGTGTAAGGGAGATGGATTGTATGCTTCAAGTGTGGGAAGCTTGGTCATATGGCGAGGGAGTGTAAAGTGGCAAGGTGCTTTAACTGTGGTGTAAAGGGTCACATAAGCAGAGACTATAAGAAGCCGAGGGCTGAAAGTTCCGAGAAAGTGAAGAAGACAGGGAATGTAGGGAAGAAGGTGAGCGCCAGAACATTCACAATGACTCAGGAGGAGGCTAGGACGGACCCCGATGTTGTGTCACGTACGTGTCAAGTAAACCAAACTCTTTCTTTTGTGTTATTTGATTTTGGTGCTAGTAGGACTTTTATTTCTACTGCCTTTAGTGCTAATTTGCCTGTTAGAAGTAGAAGCATTGATGAGCTCTTCGATGTAGAAACTGCCATTGGTAAGTCTACCAGGATTTCTGATCTGATTGAAGGTTGTGATATAGAATTAGAAGTTCATAACTTTCCTTCTATACGGTTTGTGATGACCTTAGGTGGATTCCATGTAGTCTTAGGAATGGATTGGTTAGCGGACTACGAGATGAATATAATGTGTAGCAAGAAGATGATTCGGTTAACAGAGCCTGATGGGAATTCAGTGTCGATTTACATTGATCGTGTTACTACGATCCCAAAGGTGATTTTGAAGGTGGTGGCGGGAAAGTGCATGATGCGTGGATATAGCGCCTACCTGGCATACGTGAATGATGTGGACTCGTCAATACCACAATTTTCTGATGTATCAGTTGTGTGTGACTTCCCGGACGTGTTCCCCGAAGCCTTACCTGGTGTGCTACAAGACTGTGAGATCGATTTTCAGATTGACTTGATACTTGGTGCTCAGCCTATCGCTAAGGCACCGTATCGATTAGCTCCAACTTAGATGACGGAACTAATGGTCCAATTGCAAGAATTATTTGATAAAGGGTTTATTCGACCGAGTATTTCTCCTTGGGGTGCTCCGGTCTTCTTTGTCAAGAAGAAGGAAGGTAGTATGAGGATGTGCATCTACTACCGTGAGCTAAACAAGTTGATGGTGAAGAAATAATGCCCATTACCGAGGATTGATGACTTGTTCGATCAGCTCCAAGGTTCCAGTTGGTTCTCAAGGATAGATCTCTGATCTGGTTATCATCGGTTGAAGGTGAAGGAGCAGGATATTCCTAAAACAGCTTTTCGTACGTGTTATCAAGACTACGAGTTTCTCGTTATATCTTTTGGTTTAACCAACTTGCTAGCTGCTTTTATGGATTTGATGAATCGAGTGTGTCAGCCGATGTTAGATAAGTCCATGATTGTGTTTATCGATGTTATCATGATTTATTCAAAGAGTGAGAAGAAGCATTCTGATCACATTCCGGAGGTGTTAGAGATGCTAAGAAAGGAGAAGTTGTACGCTAAGTTCTCCAAGTGCGTGTTCTGGTTGCGCAAAGATCATTTTACGGTCATGTGGTGAATCCTGAAGGGATTATGGTGGACCCATCAAAAGTGGAGGCGGTGATGCAATGGAAGTCTCCAAAGATGTCATCCGAGATTCGTAGTTTCTTTGGATTGGTGGGCTATTATAGGAGATTCACCCAAGACTTCTCAAAGATAGCTTCTCCATTGACCAAGTTGACCCGTTAAGATATGAAGTTTGTTTGGGGTCGTTGGTCCAACTAGATCGAATCACAGTACAATTGAATGAATGAATCATTCAATATCACTAACAAACACATAATATAAACATTTGATGATAATAATAGACCAAAAGTATTCAAAAGAAAACAAATCAAAGCCAATACAATTAATAGAACAAAGCTCAATAATATTTCAATGAAATTCCAGCTTACAAAGTGCACTTGCAACAAGGAGTAGATGAATTAGGGTTTTGCAAGGTTACTACAATTAAAGAAACAAATTCTATATATAAAGTTGATAGTTTTGCTAACAATTTCACTATCAGCAAAACTATCATGCCCAACCCTAGTTTCGCCTAGCTAAAAAACACAGTTTTGTCGGGTTAAACAGGTCGCTGACTATGAGCGAAACTATAGTTTCGCTCATAGTTTTGCTGGGCAGCAAAACTCAAATAACTAATATACTTACAAAAGTAATCTAACATTTAAGCTATTAAATTTAAATATAAACAAAAACTAATCTAAGGTGAGTCCAACCTAATCTTGATCTTCAATACTACCCCTAGGTTGGACCTCACCGACCGGATCATCTTCGTTTCGTGCACCAGCTCCTGAATTTTCCCCAACCTTTGATTTGCCTCCAGCTTTGGCTCCTGTTGTACTCACCTCTTCACCATGTGCATTAGCTCTTTCAAATTGTCTAGCTAAATCCTTCTCATCCATCCTCACCTCATTCGCCTCATGAATCCTTTCAACCAACTCTCTAACCTCCTCTCTAACCCATCTAGCTGTGCTGGCAACCTCCATGAACAGGCTTGCCTATTTCCTTGTTTTTGCCCCTGCCCCAGCCTTAATGTGGTTTTCACATAACACTAATAGATCCTCATCACAAAATGAAAATACTTCCATTGGATCCAGAAGTTTCAGTTCGGTTCCATCCTTTATCTGATTTACCGCCTCCCTCGTGTGGTTATCATAAAACCATTTTTCAATCTTCTCAAGCCTTTGGAGGAGGGGATTAGGCAGTCTTACTCTACTCACAGTTGTTGGAGGCTTAACCCTTAGCACAATTCGCCCCTTACCTGTCTCCCGGTCCTTGTCCTTTTTGGACCTCCAACTCTTTGTCTTCATATATCCAAAGGACTTAAAATTGTCATTTCTTCCTTGTTTAATCTCATCCTCCAGCATTTTGGCTCGCTCATAGAGATGGGAATCTATCAAGGGAATCTCACCCAACCTCCTTAGATCCCACTATGGGAAGGTCTTAAATGCCTTCCTTTTACGTAGATATGATATCCTTCCACCTCTCCTTTTGATCATGAACATTTTCACCCCTAAGTTGTACTTCCAGCTTATGATCTTCTTATCCGCCATTTTCATGCTTGATCTTTGTATATTCTAGAAAAGTGGGGTCAAGTTTTCAATTTCTTTTTCCTTCACAAACCATTCCTTATTTTTAAGCTCAAACACATCGCTATCAGAAAAGCCCTTCTTGGCCACGTATGTCAAGGATCGTTCATCAACTTCGTAGTATTCGGGCTCAGAATCATAAACTGTTCATCATCCTCTTCCTCATCTATCAGGCTCCTCTCAGTCGTCTTCTGAACACCATTAACAATCGCCTCTCTCACCACCTCCTCACCTCCAAAGTCCGTATCAACATTTCACCCCAAATCTATGAATCCTGCTTCAATTATCTCCTCCTCCTGTTCTCCAGCCTCTTTTCTAATAGTCTCATGTTCAGCCTCAACATCATCTCTCATATCTGAACCTCTTGCTTTGGATGAGGTACCCACAATTAGGAATAGGTACCTTGACATATCAGTAAGATCATTTAACTCAGATTGAGTTAGCTGATTAGGCAGGCCGGCGGCAGCCTTAAGCTCGTTCACCTCTGTCAACAACCTCTTGATCAAATTTTTCTGATCAACCAGTATCTTCGACATCCCTTCCAACATATCATCCTTCTTCTTCTCCCTCAACTCTTAATTTTTTAATTCTATTTTATCATGCTCAAATCATATGCCAGTAATGAGTTGAGGTTCTTGATAACATCCTCATCCAAGTTTCCCCTCTCTTCTCTCCTCTGGGGATAGTAAATGATTGATGCTTGTGTTTTGTTGTCCTTTTTGTCTCACTCTGATCCGCCTTTATCTTCAATCATTTATCTTTTTAAGCTCACAACACCTTCTCTACCTCATCTATCTCATCTTCAAAGACATAGTATGTTCCTTTAGCATATCTCTTCCTCTTTAACACAGACTCAGCCTATTTTTCCCTTTTCTCCTATACATGCTTATTCTCAGCCTCTATCACCCTCCTGATGTAGTTCCACCTTTCAACTAGATACATATTCTCCAACAGATGTGTGATCTTCCCACTAAAATCATGCCTGATGGCAAAGCATTCAACAAATATCCTAGTCTTTATCTCTCCATGTCTAGGCACATTTGGTATCAAATCATCTATCAGCATTTGGAGGAACCTTGGGTATAGCAACCACTTATCCTTCTTTAGCGCCATAACATTCTCCGCCATGCAATAAAAAAATAAGCTTAGCTATGTTGTCCTTCAGCCCTCTATAAAAAATAATCATGCCCTTGGCCCAGTCCATGTTTAGCCCATCTGATCCACCCTTTTGGTAATCCAAATAAAAATGTGGGCAATATATCTCCAGTCCTTGGACAAAAAAGATTTCTTGATTTCTTTTCATCTCCCAAAAGAAGAGCCCTCATATCCTATACTCTTGAAGGATGCGAACACCTCCTGATCAATTATCTCCACCTCATCCCCACAATCTTCTTATAGTCTTAGCACCCGAGCAATGACCTCTACAATGATAGAGATATCATTCTCCAAAAGTCTAGCTACAATCCTCTAAAGATTATCTCTCGTGTCATACTCAGCAGATCTTGAAAAATCTCTAATATGAAGATCATATATAGTTAAGGAGTGAGAGATGGCAATATCCTTTGAGCCAACGTATACAGTCATGAAAATCTGTAGCCTTAGGATTCATGTCATCAAGAATGGTGGTTATGTTGTTCCGCTCGTCAAATTTTATATTGGCCATATATCTGAACCGAAGTAGATGAAACATGTTAGAATGATGTGAAATAATTAATAATAAAGAATAACAATTAAAAAGAATAAAATTAAAGAAAAACCAAATTAAATTCGCTAGTCGAAACAATAGGTTCGCTGTCCGTAACAGTAGTTTCGGCAAGCGAATGTGCAATTTCGGCAGAAGGTCACAAGTAGTTTCGACCAGCCGAAGAAGTAGTTTCAACAATCCAAACTATAATTTCGGCCATGCGAAACTGATTTTTATCAAGCGAAGCTATCAAGTTCGCTCGGACAACATAACTTCACAGTTTCACTGAAAACCTTTGAACTTTCGTTCAATTTCGTAAAAGCATATGTACTTTTGCCAAAAGAAATGTGAAGGCATCGAAGAGTCGAAATCAATAGATCCATTAAACATTGATTAAAACTAGATTAAACTATCAAACAAGGTTCAAAACACACACCTAAGGTTCAAATGATCATCAATCACACAAAACCTAAACTAAAAATAAGAATCGCAAGTAAGGTTTCTTTTTAGGGCTTTGGAACACTAACAACTTGATGGTGTGATAATGAACAATTAATTTCGCATTACCTCATATATAGTACTTGGTTTCACAGACAACAAAACTATAGTTTCGCCCGATACATATTTTAATCAGAATGGTCTTGAGATGAGTGAAAGTATCGGCGAAGTTGTGCGAAACTACTAGCGAATCTATAATTTCGTTGAGACCATAAACCCAAAAAAAAATTCTATATCTTCTTAATACTTGATTATTTAGAAAAGAATTAAGAAAAAGACAAAAATAAAAGAATCAAAAATAAAAAATACCCCAGAAGACCTAACATAAGTTTACAAAATTTAGAGAAAAATAAAGAGACGTGAGTGAAGTAAAATGAAAGAATATAGAGATACGATATACTGAAGAGATCTTCCGGAAAATAAAAGTTTGGTGGGATTGATGATATACTTGTCCTTTTAAACTCATGCCTTATTCTTTTCAACAACTGAATTGCAGCTTATGTTTTCATGTTTTTGGTTCATTTAAAGAAGACTTAAATGACTCAATCCCCATAGACATCTGACAAAGAAACCCATCCAATCCTCATGATATTTTTGAACAAATGACAAACTCTATTAGATTATTAAAAAAGTAAACTCAACAAGAATTTTTGAAAAGAAGCATAAACCTTATAAATTTTAAATGATGAGAGCTCCAGGTCTATACTTATGTATAACAAAGGAGATGATCAATTGAGCTTGACAGATAAGAGCTTCAGGTCTATAATCACGTATAACAAAGAAGATCATCATAATATGCTGATGAGAGCTCCAGGTCTCTACTAACATATAACAGAGGAGATTATCACTCAAGGTCAATGTGCACACATAATAGAGTTTTCAAAATAACACATCAAAGAAGAGACATCACGTTCTCAATCCATTTTGGACTGGGACTTGAAACTTTGTGAAGGCCAAGAATGTCAAGGAGATCATCCGAGTCAATAAGTTTCGTATCCTATTAATTTAGCCTCAAGACTACTATCTACTTCGTGTTTTGGCTGAGCCTATCATACATATCCCAACTCAAAACTGTTGACCTTCTTCACATCTTTCAGGAAACAAACAATATTTTAATTTGAAGAACGCTGCAAAAATGACAAGACAAACACTTATTAATATCTCCCCCTAAATTTCTATGAATTTGCAAGATTAGAGAAATTTCTAAGTGAAAGAATAATATATTTTTTATTATTTTTTATTTTTAAGTAAAATAAGGAAAGGTTATGGAGCTTAAAATTAAAAAAAAAACAAAGAGAGAGAACAAAAAGGATTATGTACAAAAATTATAGGAGACAATTAAGAAAACGAGTTTTAAAATGATATTAATCCTAACATGGAGATCAATTCATAAAAATGGGTTTATCGAACATTTTAGGAAAAAGATCAGCTTTTTGATTTTTAGTGTGAATAGGAATAATATCAATAAAGCCCTTTTCCTGACCATCACGGATTGCATGAATCCGTGTCTTGATGTGCTTGGTGCAGGAATGGTGAATAGGATTCTTTGTAATTCCAATGGCTGCTTCATTGTCACAGAATAACGGAGTATGGAGAAAGTTGATTCCATAGCCAATCATCTGATGTTGTATCCATAACACTTGTAAGCAATAGCTTGAAGCAGCAATATTCTTTGCCTCCCTCATGAAAAGAGGCATAGTTGTCTATTTCTTGCTCTGTCAAGATATCAGATAATTTCCCAGATATTGACATCCTTCGATGACAGATTTTCTGTTTAACCTGCAACCATTAGAATCATTGTCGGAGTAAGAATGAAAATCAAAATTTCCACCATAAGGATACCAACAACCTGAACGAGAGGAGCCTTTAAGATAACGAAAGATCCGTTTGACTGCCATCTTATGAGACTCCTTAGGGTTAGATTGGTATCGAACACAATATCCTATAGCAAAGGTGATGTTTGGATGACTTGTTGTAAGATAAATTAGGGAACTAATCATGGATCTGTACAGGTGAGGATCAACAGATCTCCCGTTCTCGTTTGGACTAAGGCATGTTTGAGCTGTGAATGGAGTTAGTTCAAAAGAAGCATCATCCATCTTGAATTTCTTTAGAATCTCTTTTATATACATCTCTTGATGAATGAGAATTCCTTCTGACTTTTGTTCGACTTACAACCCAAGGAAAAAGCACATCTCCCATATCATACTCATTTCAATACGACTTTGCATAACTCCTAAAATTCCTGACAGAGCTTTGAATTGGTGGAGCCAAAAATAATATCTTAAACGTAGACTTGAACAATTAGCATATCACCATCCACCTCTTTCTTGAATAAAGTCATATCGATGGTGCCACAAGAAAAACCATGCTCAAAAGATACTATGTTAGAGTCCCGTACCAGATGCGAGGAGCTTGATGTAGACCATGGAGAGATTTATCAAACTTATAAACTTTGTCAGGAAAATCTGGATCATCAAACCTTGGTGGTTGACACACATATATCTCTTCATCAATATCTCCATAGAGAAACACACATTTAACATCCATCTAATAGACCTTGAATTGCTTATGTGCGGCATGAGACAAAAAGATTCGATTTGCTTCAAGTCGGGCAACGGGAGCAAATACTTCCCTATAGTCATTCCCTTCTTCCTGGGCAAATCCCTGAACCATGAAACATGATTTATTCCTCAAAAAAATGCCATGATCATCGGGTTTGTTCTTGAACACCCATTTCATACCAAGTGGACATTTGTTTGGATGAAGATCAACCAGTGTCCACACCTTGAGTTTTCTAAACTGTTGAAGCTCTGATTGCATGGACTCAACCCAACATGGGTCCTGAAGAGCTACATGAACTTTCTTTAGAACAATTTGGGATATAAAACAAGAGAAAAACACACATTTATCAAACCAAATTGACTCTGCGTCCGAATGCCACCCGTGATTGATACAATTATGTTATCATGAGGGTGATCTTTCAATGTTTTAAAGTCAGTGGTTAAGGGTAATGGATAAGATTAAGATGGGGTAATGGATTGAGGTTGTGTGGATAATGGAGAATAAGATGGTCGAACAAGTTCAACAAGTGAAGGTGATGGAAAAGTTTGAGATGAGGTAGAAGTTGGTGTCGAAGGAAAAGATGCTGAAATAGGTGGGGGTGGAATGTCAAATGATGAAGAAGAAGATGGAATGTCAACTGATGTTGCATTATTAGATGATGAGTTAGAAGGGACTTGAGGAACATGGGAGACATAAGGTAAAATTGAAGGAGTTAAAGACAGTATTGGAATCAAAGAACCATGCAAGTTTAGTATGAACTTTAGAAGGATTAGATTGTTGCCAATCAACATAAAATGACTCATGCACGATACGTGTTCTCTTCTTACACAACCAATAAGCTTTTTGAGAGGATGAATAACCAACGAAGTAACACTCGTCTGACACAACTCCAAATTTTGTCTTCTATGCATGAGTGATCAACAAGGTAGACGAGCATCCAAATGGATGAAAGAAATCAATCAATGGCTTCCTTTTATGAAACAATTCGTAAGGAGTCTTCATTTTGTCTTTGAGAATCAACACCCGGTTAAGAACATTGGAAGCATAATTCACTACCTCAACCCAGAAAAAATTGGTAAAGCAGATTCGATCTACATAGTGCGAGCGGCTTCTATAAGAGTGCAATTCTTTCTTTCAGCAACACCATTTTGCTGAGGTATTCTAGCAGCACAGAACTGTCTCAAAATTCCTTTACTTGCACCTAAAGAATCAAAGATGTGATTTCTAAACTCGGTACCATTGTCACGTCGAATAGTCATTACTTTCCTTTTTCTTATGCTTTTGATTGAAAGAATTAACTTCTGCAGCTCTTCAGCAGCTCCTCCTCTATGAGCTAGAAATCTCACCAAGGAATACCTTGAAAAGTCATCTATAATAACAAGGCAAAAAGATTTCGTAGCAATGGATTTAACACTAATTGGGCCAAACAAATCAGTATCTAACAACTCGAGGGGATTAGAAATGTTATTTTCAAGTTTTGGTTTATGGGGTTTCTTATGTTGTTTTCCTTTTGCACAAGCCATGCATTTCTCAACAATAGAAAACTCTATTAATGGTAATCATCTAACAAGATTGTTTTTAACTAATTTGTCAATATTTTTAAAATTAACATGTCACAATCTACAATGCCATAAGAAAGATTCATAGGTAGAAGCTTTAGATAGAAGAAGGTGACAGTAGACGAAGATTCTTTTAATCCCATGTCAAGAAGATATGAATCATTCTTTCTCGGGGCTCACATGAGTACCATCTTTTCAGAAATATAAATCCAGATTTCAAAAATAGACATTCATTGGACATGAATAGAACTGGGATGTCTTTATCATAGATTTGAGAGACGCTCAAAATATTTAGTGCGAGCTCTGGCATAAAATTGACTTTCTCTAGTGTAAGGGATCCATTTGAGACCTCCCTCGACCAATCATTTTACCACCTTTCTTGTCGCCAGCAAATGCGACATATCCTCCATTGATTATGCGATAATTTGTCAACAAGTCTTTCAGCCCTATCATATGTCTAACATGCCAAACACTATTTATAGCTTTAGTGGATGACTTCTATAAAAATAGAATGAACAGATTAACCGACTAAAAAAGGAACCCATGTTTGAACAACTTCGGGTTTTGGTGCAGATGGAGTTTTGCAAAAGAAATTATTAACAAGATGAGTTAATCTACTGTCAAAAGAATTGTTATGAACATGTCTGTGATGAAGCTCAAGACAGTTTGTGAAATCCGTCACTATTAGGTTCGTCAATTGACTCGAAGCTCGTTAACTCTTCTCGTGCATTTATTATTCTCGTGTAAATAATTCATTCTCGAATCGAATATCACCGTATCTACTTTACGTGTTAACCTTAATATTATAATAATGACGAATCTGACAAATATCATCCAAATGATAATTAACAAATATAAAGTATTAATTAGTGTAATTAATAATATTATTATGATTATGATTATTATTATTGTTTATTATTATTGTTATTATTATAATTATAATTATAATTATAGTTATTATTATTATTATTATTATTATTTTATTACTATTATTATTATAAATATAATTAAAGTTTAGGGTTCAAATTGTAATTTAAGCAAACTAAAAGGAATCATTAATTAGAAGTAGAGGGGCTAAACTGTAAAATGTGTATATAAATACAATTGTCGGGTAAAAGAAAGAAACCGTCGATGTTCACCGCAACCCTAATCACCCAACTGCCGTCACGATCTGCCCAACCCCTCACCGAGCCTTCTTGTCGCAACCAAGCAACCGCCGTTGAGTTGTCTTGTTCTCCCGTAGTGAACCGCAGGTACATATTTTCTGGTTCCGTTAACCGCAGGTCACTGTCTTGTTGCGATTCGAGTGTCGTGTAGATGCCATTAAAGTGCCCGGGCGTGTCAGGATGGTATCCGGGCGGGCTGCAATGTCATGGTGTAGCGGTAATGTTCGGGTGTATGTTTTAGTTCGTTTATGCGAGTGTGTGTGTGAATTTATATATGTGTAAGCATAGTATGTATATATCATTTTGTATGTATGAGCATGCATAGGTATGTATATAATCCTGTGAATTGTGTATATGTAAACATATATGTAAATCGTGGGAGTTTGTGTTTAGTGTGTGAACTGTATGTGTGCGAATGTATTTGTGTGTGTTATGGTGTATGGATGGGTTGTGTGTGTTATGGTGTATGGATGGGTTGTGTGTGTTATGGTGTATGGATGGGTTTTGTGTGCTTGATGTGTAGTTTATATATGTTGTGTGTGTAATGGAGTGTTAGTGTGTGTGTTGTGTTATATATATATATATATATATATATATATATATAT
>BJCM01093599.1:0-21207 GCA_018326385.1 Flaveria bidentis | reverse complement strand
GGGAGCACATCACCATGGATTTCATTACGAAGCTGCCGCGTACTCCGAAAGGGTATGATGCTATATGGGTGATTGTTGACCGCTTGATGAAGAGTGCTCACTTTCTACCGATCCGCGAGACATACTCATCTGAGAGGTTGGCTGATCTGTTTATCAAGGAAATTGTAATTCGTCATGGTGTGCTGGTGTCTATTGTGTCTGATCGTGACACCCGGTTTACATCCAAATTCTAGAAGAAATTCCACGACGCTATGGGGATGAGGTTACATATTAGCACGACTTATCATTCCCAGACTGATGGTCAGTCGGAAAGGACCATTCAGACATTGAAGGACATGCTTTGTAGCTATAGTTTTGAACAACACCATATGTTAATCAATTACATGCTTACACTTTTTATATTTAAAGCTTATGATCATAACTTACAATAAAACATAAGGGTTTTGTGTCTAACATGTGCTAATCATATTCATAAGATATATATGTATGTAGATATACATATATATATATATATGCATATACATATATATACACATATATATATATATATATACATATATATATATATATATATTTAAAAAGAGAGAGAGAGAGAATAAAAAAGAGAGAGGGAGAGAGGAATACGAACAGGGAGGCTTGTGCTTCGGGAAGCGGTGACTAAGCATGTACCCAGATGTCGAGCATGTCCATGTACAATCGCTTAAATTACACCCCTTCGTTGTTCATCTTTATGTGTGTATGTATATGTATGTTATTTTTGAAAGAGAGAGAGAGAGAGAGAGAAATATGAAGAGATGGTTGTGAAAAGGCACAAAGCCGCGTTCTCTCGAGGACTCTGGTCAGCCAGTGTTGCTAGAACCACCGTTTTGGTCTCTGCTACCATGTATGCGTATCTGATGTCATCGATTGGAAACCATCTTTGGTGCTGCCTAATGTACAAATGACAAATAAATAGTAAAACTTTCTAACAAATTACATTTATCATGTCGTATTGTTTCTAAAACATAATAACTGAGGTCCCACAAAATGTTTGATACCCTTAATATTAAAAACCAAACTTACGGATAGTGTTTGTATAATTAAATCTTGTTATGTGTAAGAGATATCATATAATTTTGATGTATCATGGAAAACAAATTACATGCTCCAATTTTGGTTAGTGTGCTCTATGAAGAGGTTTACCCACCTAAGGCCTCCTCTCTATTTTTATTTTTATTCTCTTTCATTATTCTTTGAGTAAATTATACGGGGCAGTTCCTCTGTTTTCATGAAACAATCTTTGGATTTGATCCTTAATCTTTAAAAAATACATATACGATCCTTAACCTTTATTTTCTTTTTCTTCTAGTCCAAGACATTAACTAAATAAAATCCAAACATTAACTAAGGGTTATTTTTTTCTTTTAAGTTTATTTTCTTTTCATGTTTTAATGAATAATATAAATTTGGTAATAAATTAATTAAATCAATTAGGTGCATAGAATAAGTACCCCTTAGTTTATGTTTGGATTTAATTAAAGTTAATGTCTTGAATTTAAAAAAATAAAGGTTAAGGACCATATACACATATTAAAAGACAGAGACCAAACCCAAAATTTTGATGAAAACAGAGGGACCAGACACGTAATTTACCCCTATTCTTTTTTCTACACTTATCATGGTTGTTTTGAGCATGCTTACAACTATTACTACTTTTACTAACATCTTTAATAGCATTGTTGTTTTCTTTTTCAACTATTTTTTATCATTACTATATTGTTATTATTATTATTATTACTTTTACTCTTACTGTTAATGTTAATGTTATGTTATTTTTATAATTACCATCATCATTTTATTATTGTTGTTTTATTTAATATATTATTATTTTAGATAATTCAAACATATTTTTAGTGATGCTAATATGTATGTAAACTATAACTTATTTATTTGTTGTAGTTGCAACTATTATAGAGAAAATTTTATATGAAAACTAGAATGGTAAGGAATATGCATGGAATTCCTAATAGTTTTTTTCACGATTTATCATAAGTATTCATGAGACTCAAGGCATACCTATCACAGGATATGGTATGCGACATAGTTTTATAATATGGTATATGACTCTTACATTACTAGTACATGTCTCAAACGCATTCCTTTGTCATCATAGCGATTGAAAGGGATTGGTATCAAGAAAATAAATTTAGATACAAAATCAAGGATTGCGTTATAAATTATTTATGTGTTTTGTGCCAAAAACCTAAATTATCCTATATTTAAGAAATAAATTTATGAATAGTATTTTACAAGTGCTTAAAGCACACCATAGTACAAGTGTTTATTATTCTAATAATTGATTTGAAGCTAGTAACTAGAATACAGGACCCAGAAGGCTGATGTTTGTGAGGTTTAAGAGTATGAAGGCATCGACTATGATGTTTATAATGTTTTCTAATTCAAAGATTTTTATTTTAAAGCCCAATCTAATGGCTATATGAGTTTTTGGTAAATTTGACTATATTTGCCCTAAATCGGATTTTATGGGGAAAAATGAGTTTCAATCATCATGAACCGATGAAAATAAACTAATATTACTATTAGAATGTGTAGATAAAAAGATTTGGTTAAAGAACAAAACTGTTGGTTTTATGGTGAAAGTTGTGTTTTATGTCAAAGTTGACTCAAAATGATCAAATGGTGAATTGTCATTTTAAGTGTGTCCAATTTGGTTTTAAAAGATCACGTGCACCTATAGTAACATGTTCAAAGTATTCGAAGTACAATTGAAAGTAATTTAAATGAATCATGTAAATTTTGGTTTCAAACATGTCAAATTAAGAATCAATGGGTTTATATTCGTTAATAAACA
Source organism: Flaveria bidentis (assembly GCA_018326385.1). NCBI lineage: Eukaryota > Viridiplantae > Streptophyta > Magnoliopsida > Asterales > Asteraceae > Flaveria > Flaveria bidentis. The sequence continues at coordinate 18,356 of BJCM01093599.1, read as the reverse complement.
TCCTAACATGATTAAATGAATACCGAAGCTTAAGTAAACATAATGATGTATTTTTAGCCATTTAAGTAGAAAAATAGCCATATAGTTATCGTGATACAATTACGTACAAGATACACAACAAGGGTAAGTTTGACTTTTAGGAGGTCGACAAAGAGAAAACAATGATAAAAAATGGAATGCCAATTGAGGTAAGTTGAAATTGCTATTTGATCAGCTATAATTAAAGGACAAAGTATGTTTACAAGTCTAACATGATATGCCTATATTTTATTATCTGTTTGCAATTTGGTCATAGACCAATTATGTGCATGTCTTAGATTTTGATGGACAATAATTCATGTCACGTGTGATATGATTGAGCCTGTGTTTGATGTCAATGAATATTGCTAATATAGGAGGATAATGTGCCACACCCTGTATTCAAGACACTTCGAACGTGTGAACCGGATCACTTCGTATCATATATTGTTAGGAGGTCCCAGTTGTTTATTTTAAAGTTTACTAGAGTTTATTAACATAAGCGAAAGTTTTTTAGACCACTTTATAGATTATCAATAGTTTTCAAAATACTTCATGATCGAGTCTACAATTGATCGACATAATCAAATAATCAAATCTTTATATGTGAGGCGTTTCAACATTAGAGGTTGAATTTAAATATTCATTTATTTCAAAATAAGGATTTATGAAATCCTTAACAGTTTAAATAACTTTCTTATGAAACAAAACATTAGGCTTGATACGGTAATGTACAATATGTAAGAGCACAAACTCTAGCTACCGAGCCTTCACATGTTTCTATGGGCGTTCCCACAATGCTAGATTTATTTATCATATAAACTTAAATTAAAACAACACATGCAATTCATTTTCCTAAAAATGATTTGAAAATAAAAATTAGCATAAGGCTAATAAATCATATTACCAACATTTTTTATAATATCAAAATAACATGCTCAATATCAATAATTATTAAGATAATTTTTTTATAGTTGTCCCATATCAGGCGGTTGGTATATACTGAATTCATCTATATATATACACATAATATGTGTATCCTCGATCGATATACACATATTATGTCATGGTCGCTTAAACCATTGCTTAATATATTTAATACAATCACATGTTTTGTTTATACACATACAAACATATATATATGTATATATATATATATGTATATATTAAACCTAGAGTGACACATATGTGGTCAAAACTAATGCTTGTTTTGGTGACTTCGGTGTAGAAATTATGAATATTTACTTGCACACTTTGTCAGTTTAATTGCTTTAGAGTCATTGGTTATAACTCACCAATAATGTTATTGTTGACATGTTTTAGCTCGTGATGCAAGTCCAGAGAATGTCAGAAAGCAATAAGCTAGGTCAAGAAGACTTAGTAGAATAAGTTAAATAAATTCTTCATGTAGAAGATAGGGACTGGGTTAAAACCTTCCTAGGACAACTTTAAGCATAATGGAGGTGTGGATATCTATAACACTATTAAGGTTTCAATTCAGTCTAGTTTGTGGTCTTGATTGTGTATAAGACTTCCGCGGTGTATAAATATGATTGATACATGGTCACACCCATGGATTGATGTGTGATAGTAGCTAGACCACTTATGGGATATATATGAATATTAGTAACTTTATGTGAAATATATTATTTCCAATTTGTATGCTTATAACTTTGACATATATGAATTATATATATATATAGGTGGTGTTTGGCTAAACTTTTTAAAAGCTACTTATGACTTTTTGGAGGGTAAAAAAACAATAATACCACTCCAAAAGTCACAAATTGTAACTTATTGTGACTTTTGGAGGGATATTATTGTCTTTTTTTACCCTTCAAAAAGTCATAAACATCTTTTCAAAAGCAATCCCAAACACCACCATATGTATATATATATACATATATATATATATATATTATGTGACCTAATAATGCGTAAGCCTTTGAATTGATACCAATGAGTATAAGTAACTAAAAGGGATATGAATGTTTATTAAGATAATAATTCTCACCAAAATTTAGGTTGTTTACTTAACCTGTAAGATTAAAATCATGGAATTTCACTAAACCGAAGGAGTCAAGTTTCATATGTGTGTGAGGTAAGGGAATATGGATTGACTATTAAGGTGCTCGAGATCTTAAAGTCGATTTGAAACATAATTTAAAAGTTATCCTTTTAAGTTAGACACAATTTTAACAAGTTTGGAATTACCATTGTATTCACTAGTCATATATTTAAAAACATATTATTCTTATTAAAATTTTGTTACAATGCTATAATCAAACTAAAGGGAAATTGATTTTGATTTATGGTATATGTTTTTAAATAATAAAGCATATAAAAGTTATTTAAGATTAAAAAAACTCAATTCAACGACAATCACTTCTCATAATTATATAATGAATCACAAATATTACGAATTCACATGTGATGGATGATACCTCTAAAAATCACAAATTGTAAAATTATTTTCTTGTAACCAAATCACAAATCACCTAATCAATTAATCATGTCTTTCCATCTAAAGTGAGCTTATAGTTCAAAATCATAATTTATGAAATCAATACCTCGACAACCAATTCAACCAAATACTTACATACATATTATAAACCATTATTGGCCAATTTGATTACTCAACAAAACACATTTCAACATAAATCTACTTGGATCAAAACAATTTCCAATCATAATAAAACACAACTTAATATCATAGACCACGTATACAATGCATGTTAGGGCTCAAGACAACATGCAATAGTGATCGATGTCGTGTGGTCGGTTAAAAATATTAATTATAGAATCTTTGATCACTTTTAATAGTAAAGGGTAAGAAGAGTGTCGAATTCACATGGAATCACAAGAAAGTGCTAGTAGTGATTAATATAAAAATACTAAACATTGAAAAACAAATTGCTTGATTAATTGAATTGAGAAAGAATCAAATTAACGGAATAAATGTTTAGGTTTTTAACAATTTTGGGGAAAAACAATCCACATCGGGATTCTAGTTTGGCAAAGTTATGTTTTTTAGTGAAACTTATTGAGAAGTCATTAACGATGACCTACACATGATAAGATCTAAGAGACAATCATGGATTAAAGCTTAAAGGGACTTCATTCACACAATCATCGATTTGAATTATGTAACCCTAATTATAATAATCAATCACAAATGATCAAAGGAAACCACGATTAAAGAAAACTAAAATCAGGTTCAATATAATCAAATCAATTAAAGAATTAAATCATGAATTGAATCTGAAAAAACTTAAGAGGTTCAAGATCCAATCTCAAATCTACGTTACAAACTAAGAAAAACAAAAGGCTGCACAAACTCGTTCCCCTAAGCGAATCACAATTGATTTAGCCTTGCATCATCATCGATCCTTCAACACAATTGTAAATGATCATGTGAATCCATATGAATTTGGTGTTAGAAAGCTTTGGAACGGTGAAAGATCCTTGCTTTTTCGTCCTTAATTGAAGTGTAAAAAGGTATTTTTGTCCTAGGGTTAATCCCTCTATAAAACCCCTCAAATTAGGTTAAAATCCACCAAAAAAGTCGATCGATGTTGGTGGCTCCAGTTTGGCATCAAGCTAGGCGCCGGTCAACAAGTTTTGGGTTTACTGACGCCGGTGGTGTCGGTGGCGCCTAGAAAGGCGTCGATGGCTCCACCTCCTACATAAACTTTATTTTCATGTGTAAAGTTTTGATATCTTTCCGTTGATAGGTCGTGGGCCTCGTAACTCTTTTCCTAGCTTAAGTTATGCCCATTATAAGGTGTTGTTGTCATGCAACTTTGCTTTAACATATCTTCACCTTCCGAGGTTCAATTTTCATCCCATTTCTTTCAAATTCTTCATATTTTTCACATTTAATCTACAAAAACAAGATAATCCCAAAAGGAACTCTATTTCTTTACACGTAAAACATAGAAATAAGGCCTTTAAACATTAAACTTTCACCACCCAACCAAATAGCGAATAACTGGCCAATCATGAGTCCTATAACTAGTATATTGATGGTCCTTAATGGGCCTTTCCATGTGTTAGTAAGGTTTTTTAGGCTATATTAAGTCACGTTAGGTTATAGCAAGTCATTTTAGTATTTGTTAGATATCTATGATGATTTGTAACTAATAGGATTTTGTTGTGTTTGTGAATCGTTTTATATTATTTTAAGTTATAGATGTTATAAAAAATCAATTAAAGACATGTTTATGATGATTAGTATATAACAAAACTTAACAAGCATTGTCATGTGTTAGTGACTTGCTTAAGGTTGCATAAAGTCACATTAGATCATAACAAAGTCATGGCAATCTTAATGACATGTTTATAGTGATTGGTGTACTAATGAGCCTTGTTAAGTGTTAGTGAATTATTTTAGGTAACACGTTACCACATTAGGTTTGACCATGTTATTTTGGATTTTTGGTGTTAATGACATATGTTTGATGATTAGCACATTGATAGGCTGACCTTATTAAGTGTTATTAAGGTCTTTCATGTTACATAAAGTCATATTAGGTCCTTACAAGTCATTTCAATTTAATGTCATTTATATGATGAGTAAGCAACTAATTGACCTTATCAGCCTTCTCAAGTGTAGTGAGTTATTTCATTTTACATAAAGACACATTAGCTCATCACAAGCTATTTTGATGTTGATGACATGTTTATGTTGATTAGTACTTTGATGGGTCTTGTCAAGTGTTATTAAGTTTGTTTTGGTGTACATAAAGTAATATTAGTTCATGCAAAATCATTTTGGTGTTAGTTGTAGTTGTATGTTTACGATAATTAGTACAATAATAAGCCTTAATGGCCAATCCTTATCAAGTGCATGTTAATGAGATATCTTAAGTTTAATAAAGTCTCGTAGGTCATAAAAAGTAATTTTAGTGTTATGGAATGTTTATAACAATTAGTCTACTAATGGGTTGGTATTTGTTACATGTTAACGAGTCATATTAGGTTACATAAAGTCAAATTAGGTCATAACAAGTCATTTGGTTTTAATGACAGTTTGTATTGCACTATCTTTTTTACATCTTACAATACACACCTACATACACACGCATACATGCATGCATGCATGCATGCATACATACTTATTAATTATATTCAAGTCTTATGCCATATTTCATTGATTTCCTATCTTATGTTATGAGTACATGTGTACTATTAATTCTCATATCCATCGTAGTCTAATCATGACGACATGTAAACATGTTACATATAACTATATGAGGTACTTTCTAACTCTATTTCACTCATGGCCGGTGAATAAAGGATTATTTATGGAGATAGACATAAATTTATAGTTATGATGTACACCATATGTTTTCCAGCATACACATCTCTTTAACACGTGGGAAACCATGCAAGCCAGTTTGTGCAAGTTTAATTCGAAGTATTTACATTCAAATATTATTAAACACGCGTTCTAGAGAGTGATGACATCTGCATATATTCTTGTGCACCACTAGTTTCTAAACGTGCACATATTTAAAAACATGAGAAACCATAAACACATGTGAAAATCACAATTTGTTTAGTGTGGGTATATGTAGAAGTCGAGCACAAACAAGGTTGCCACAAGATACACATGAAGAATCAATGAACACATGTAGAAATTGACCTAGTTCTCTACCTCCTTTGCCATACATATGTTCAATTTTAATTGTGAGACAACCAATCCCAACAAAGTAGTTACCATTAAACAAAGAGGTTCGTATAACACATGTGAAAAACTTAGAAGATTTGGGGAGACAAATAATAGATCTGAAAACCAAAAGGTGTTGAACGAGGAATACATTTGAAAACAATTGAGCTTCTGTAGTATGTATAGTCATGTCTTCAGATGGATTACACCATTGACAAAATGCTAAAAAGTCTAGGCAAAAATTTTTATCCGACATCTTATCTTTAAAATTAATGATAGATTTAATATATTGAAATTTTTACAAACCGATAATAATAAAAGGTCCGATCGAAATCTCATCTGGAATCTTAAATGCCTAGGTCATTCTTCGCTATTACCCACAAATAGTTCAGTTCCATTGGTAAATATTATTCGATGAAACTCATTTTTATATAGCATGAACCGTTAATAATTAGTGATTATCGACATATAGTATTTGTTTATTTTTGAAACTTGGTGAGTTTTGTAACCGAAAATGTTGTCGTTGATAGTAAATCTTATAGGTTAGCACCAGCACATGCTTCTACAACATTAAGATTTCTTTTTTGCCACCTTCCGCAAGTTTGGTTAAAGAAGTTAAACCGTGTTTACCTTTTTTTAAGAGAGTTCACTACAACAATTTTAATTTTAATTTTTCTATAGTATAATAATCATGTGTCAGTTTAGAATATTAAGGCAAGAACTAATTATTAATTTTTAATTAAAAAACACATGAGATAATAACTATTATTCCGAATCTTAGTTCCATAGGTGTAAACTTTGCTTGACAAATTATATCAGTTGACTAAAATTATCTTTGGCCCATGACATGCCTACATGCAAGTATGTCATCGTGTCATATGAATATTTTTATCTATGTTGTACGCATGTAAGAGGTATATTCGAACTCATAATTAAATATGAATTTTCTATATTTATTTCCAAATTCAAAATCTAATACAAAAGTTAATTTCTACATCCATAAAATATTAAAATTTCAAAATATCATTAACATATTTCTCTCAAGAAAAACAGAAAGATGCAGGAACTTATTTATGGTAACGTATTCCCTATTTTATATAGAAATTTATTAAACTAAACCCACGAAACTGATCAATTGCGTAGATTTTGTGAAATATTTTGGTAGAGACCCATGTCCATTCCATTGTAAGCTATTGGAGCATACATCCACATATCATCAGAGCTCAACAGCTGAAAAACATTCACAAAAATAATAATAGTTAGTTGATGAAATTTAAAAAAACAAGATGTATAATTATTATTGATGAGGGTTTAATATTATTTAAAGCCAATATTTTAGTTACCTGTATTTGTAGCTTCAAGAATTTCACATATTCGACTGCTTCTTCAAGCATTGTGCTAATGTCAACCTTTGTACCATTTGGTACAAGGTTCTGAAGGATTTTTAATCTCTCATTTATCCTCTCTCTTCTTTTCTGTATAATTAGAGGTTTTCATGATTATTAGTTAAAGTAGAATAACGATATTGTTGATACAAATCATTGAAATGTAAAAATCAAATTCGCTGTTTTGGTTGTTTAACTATATATTTCAAGAGGTTATGACAAAAAACAATGAAAATAATATTCAAATCTTCTGTTCTGGTGCTTTTTAATGCACCACTCCTTAAAAAGGTTTCTGTATTAATTGTTAATGTATAGTTATGAACAAAAGCACTTACCCTTGCGTAGACGCTTTGGGGATCAGTTGCAGTGCCTCTACTTGCTCTAGATTTACTGTTTAAATCATCATTGGAGCTACAAGAACTTAAACTTTGTCCATTGTTTTTTTGGATTCTCTCTTTTGTCTCATTCATCTTCTGGTTTTTCTTTGGTTGCTCATTCTTCTTATTTTTCTATAAATATCACACACAAAAAAGAGATTTATAAGAGCTTTTTTGAAGCATAGTTGATAATTTGTGATATAACACGTTCTTGAAGATGAACAAAATAATATACTTACATTGTCTCTTGAAACTCGAATTCTCTTCTTAGGGTTCTTATCAGTTTCCTCATAGTTAGCTTCATCTTCTACAGCATCAGGAGACTCTAGGGTTTCAAATTTTTGTTTGAGAGTAGTTTCCCTACATGAAACAAGTGGATTCTCCATTCTAACCTTCTCCAATTCTACATCTTGAGTCAAGTAGAGATCTCCTTCAGGAAACTGTTGGGTCGTTGACGATGAGTTGTTGATCGTGTTAATCATACCAAATTGGATGGACTGATCAAGCACATCATTTGATAGTTGAGGAACAATACTAGAAGGACAAAATGGGAAACTATCATGATTTGGATACATGATAGAGATGGTGTCATTACTAGCATCACTGCTACTAATGCTATTTTCTTGAGAGAAAAAATGGTAGAAATTAGGGTTAATACTATTAGACGTGTTAACTAAATGTTTGCTATCAGCAAGAAACTGATCAGAACATTCATCGACTCTAAACCCTAAACTCTCATCAACGGTGAACATTCTATCTAAGTTATGCCATTCTTCTTCACAGAAGTTTGCAAAAGACTCCATCTTTTTGGTTCTTTTACTTTTAATAGTGAAAAGAATGTCTTGAAATGATTGGGAGACCGAGGATGAATGGAACCAATTTATACCATTTATGAGGGTTTTAAGAATGTTATTGAGCATTGACTAGATTAGTTATTTCTTAATCATAGAGTTGTATGGGTATTTTTAAAATAAATAGTCCACTGTGGGGACAAGGTAACACAGGTAAATTACATCTCATAAGTGGGACATGTCTATTTGTGCATCTGGAATAAAAAAACTTGAAATGTTATACTTCCAGAGTTTAGTTTAGATGCACTACATTTGTAAGATGACTCAGTTTCTAAATTAAGTTTATTAGATTTCGTTGCAAGTGTATATCAAAATAAGTCTTTGATAAACCTTTTTATATAAATAACTTTTAACTTCTTATTTGTCCTTCTTGATTGTAATAAATCTTCTGGATCAAATTAATCTTCATGATCATTATATGCTTGTAAGATAAGAAAGATGATTAAATACACATGCCTTAATAAGGTTTTTTAGTCTTAATAGTCTTTCTTCTCCTTCCCTCATAATCATGATAAGATGTTCTTTAAACCAAACCCATCGATTTAAAAACTATGAATATTTGCCTATTGCCAACACTACCACCACATCCAAGGACTAAGTAAAATCAAAGGTCTAAATGTGTGACAAATAAAGCATATTGTTAACAAATCTACAAGTAATATTAGCAGACTTGTATCTAGACAAACTAAACATGGTTGAACGACTCTACTTAAAAAGAGCATAACTTGAGCTGCATCTAGAGTTGTAGGGCCGTAAATAATAGATAGAAACATCTCACGACCAAATCATTTGATAACGCCGTAGGTGCTTTGGACTAATAGCCGGACCCGAATTCTATCATTTATATTAAACCCCAATTTCGAAGTCAAAGATTTTCCTCAAATCTTTGTTTATATCCTTTTAGTGAGCCAAGTTTATTTTAAGTAATTTACATATTTATATAGAAACCCATTTCACAGTTAAACTGTCTAATTCAATTTAAATAATTTAACCTGACTTGCGCCTTATGAACAAATGTTTAGAGCGATTTATAAAAAGAAGTTTTATGTAATGGTCTAAGATTCTTGAAAGATGTAATTTTTTCTCTAATTACTCTCACATATTTGCTTTTGCTCTGTGTAACATATACTATTGTCTAAACGGCGTATGACATTAAACTTAAGTGATTTTTTTGTTTGTGTTGGAATCAGAATTTTTTAATGTATTAGACTTGATTAATGCCAAAACTTGATGATATGTGATGTCTGAAACGTTAAACACACATGTGCAATAAAAGAAATTCATCATTTAGTCAAACTTTTTAGCTAAAAAACTACATGATATTAGATGATTAAGTTAATAATTAAATCCATTTAACTTTATAATTGTCGAATGTTGAACATTCTTAAATTTGCTAGGCTAGATTATGGTAACAAAACTCACCCTTTCTCTTTTATAAAGGACACTAAATGACATAATATCTTATAAATAAAATAGTTATAACCAAGAGTGTGAATTACTAAATTATATAGAATACATAAAACTTTTTGGTATGTTGAAAACTATTATAAACCCGTACTAATTTATATACCATGTGATGATGGTAGGAGAGTCTTATGAGTCTAGTCCAATCATTGGATGATGATTATTTAATTATTAGAGTATCAATCGTTAAATACTTACATTAATAAAGAAAAATATATCCTAATACCATTTAATAAGAAGGGTATTGGTCTTAGTGGTTAAAATAATAAATGAATAAACACGTATTTTAATAAAAGATATTGCTACTATATATACAAGACAAATAAATACATCTGGAAAATGGAAGTTGATATCACTATCATCTTTAAATAACTTCTAAAGTGCAAATATATAACACGGATAATATGATACTTTTATATTGGTATGTTTTGAGCATGTATTTCTATTAAAATGATTAATTTAGTTGTGTTACTATTAAAAGAATTACAAAATATTTGATAACAATCTTAAAGATAACCATATAAGATCTACCTATCAAGAAAGATTACACGGTAACATTATAATTATTACGTGTATTAAAATGAAACTTAATTGCTACAATAGCTTTCTTTTATTAATTTTTTGATCACTACTTTTTGATAAATGTAGTTTTTAACCTTAGCCGCATGACAATGCAATCAAAGCAGAACCTTAACACGATTCTCATGTTGTCCTTATGATTGTGAAGATAATACTTCAACACTAAAAACTAAGCGGTAGAGCATACTTCCCTCGTGGGGTTCCGGTTGGCCCATGTGGGTCTAGAGGTAGAGCATCCAGTGGGTGCGTCGTCATTGTAAAGTCATTGGAAGTCATTTTAGATTTGCGTGGCTAATGAAAAGTTGTATGTTAACTAGATCAACAACAATAACTGATTGTCAATCGTAAGTTTAACTAGCTAGGTCCATAGGGGTACCTTGGCTGCCAGTGGAAATTGAGAGCGACAACAATGAGAGCCATAGCAACTAATATCAGTAGCAAGTGTGCATTAGTACTAAATTACCACTTAAGGTTTTCTCTACTAACCGTACTGATAATGTAATAGAATAACTGCCAACTTATTTTAAGCGCCAATTCATTAACTCTTTCATGAAGAGTGATGTTGTTTCAACAAACACTTTGATAATTCCCCAACTAAAATATACAAGTAGTTTGTGGTCCAATTTGGTATGCTTTTCACTATTGAAAATTATACATGCATTCTTGATTGTTTGAACAATGTGATTAAAATTCTGATAATGCTAATACCTAGGTGCTTTAAAAAGATATTGCTATTCCAAACTATAAAACCTACATATGTTTAGCAATGCATTTTAGTCGTCTTAAAAGTTTGTGACGCGTGGTCATCACCCATGCACCATTTTATGGGTCATCACCCATGCACCATTTTATGTTGCTAAAACAGTCACCTGTATCAAATCCTCAAATATGCTTGACTGTTGCTATAGGCCTCATAATTAAGAAGTGATAAGAATATGAAGATCTACTTCTTCATTGGTTGGAAGACCTAGCTTTAATGTGATCGGAACATACTGTACTGCATTTGTCTTTCAAGGTCATATTGAGTGATATAATGCAAACCTACATTATATTAATACCATTTTTATTTTTTTTATTAGAGTGTTTTACATCCCTTGTTTCCTCTTGCGCTATAAAGAATTCGACTACTAGCGGTGGCTTTTGTCACTGCAAAAGGAGCACTTTGTCGCCGCTATAACTATTAGTGACGACGAGTCGCCGCTAATGTGTCACCGCTATTAATTAGTCGCTAATGGTCAAAATTTCACCGCTAATAAATCGTCGTTAATGATGTCGCCGCAAAAGGTTGTATTAGCGGCGAAACTGTCACCGCTGTTGTATTAATTAAAAATATTTTACAGGAAAGAAGATCCATATACAAACTTACTGAATAATGGTGATTGATTGAGAAAGTTGATGGTGAGTATTGAAATAGGCAAGTGACACCAAACAATGCATGCCAAATCTACAAATCACAAATCTTGAGAGGTTATCGCTTTGAGCATAATCGTGTACTAGTGATCACCTCTTATGTATTGACTTTGCTGTGCCATGCGTCCTAGATCATGTGCATCATACGTGAACATTTAATGCTACCTAGCATTGCATTCTAGGAAATATTTGACTCGTTTCACTTGTGACATGCTATAGACTATAGTTGTAGTCTATGCAAGTATTACTTTCCATACAACTAGGTACATTAACCAGAAAAGTTATGTAGATTTTCACATGAAGTTCTTCCGGACATACTCAAGAACTCATCATTTTTGTCTGGAACATTCATGTAAAATTCATTTTCACATGAACATTCTCGTATGTTGGTGTATTGCAATTGCGCCCTCTTGTCATGATGTAAAACTGATTTTCCATCTAGCACCTCAATTAAGTTGTATGAAAAAACTTAAAGTTTCTTTTCATATGATAAACTAGTTGTACGAATAATTCATTTTGCATCTGAAACCTTGTTATGAACATCTTTAAACCATATGCTAGATCACCAAATTAGTAACACCGAGTAAGATGATCATGTGCAACTTCACAATCTCTTCGTACATAATTTCTTGAACTTATAGTATCTTTAACTTGATGATTAAACAACGTTTGAAAAAATATAAAGAGACAAAAATAAAAATTCTTTATATTAATAGAATTATCATCTAAACTTGATGAGTATGATTAACAAGACGATAATATTTTAGGGAGAAACAATTGTAAAATGTGACTTGAAACATTAAGTTTTGAAGAGAGAGAGCGATTAAAATTGGTGTGAAAAATGTTAACTTTTAAGTTGGTATATATAGATATTGAAGTTTTTGAAATTAACCTTTCTAAACACCCAACGACTATCCAACGAATATATTACAGTTGGAGGTTGATTTAATGCGGGATGCCATTAGTGAAGTTACCCAATTTGGAGTTAAATTTGTGCGGTCCGAAGGGGCACCTTGGGACTCCTTAGAGATTTGATGTGGTCCATAGATTCAACATCAACTTAAGAAGTATGAGAAGCAACATAATCAATCACCAGGACGAGTCGAGTCTGTACCACATGCATGATCTCTTTAGCTAGCCACTTGAGCTATGGTCCCGACTTGTTGGTTCATGGTATCGAAAAGAAAATTTAAGGATTTAAACAGGGAATAATAATTTTAGATTACTAACATAAACTAAACCTTAAAGAAAATTTTGAAGTTTAATAAAACCTTTGACAAAATATTGTGCAATATGCTAAGTGTCTCGATCTTACGGTTAGGTAGGTTGAAAAAAGTTGAGAGATTCTTTAGAGCAAAAATATTAATTCAATTTAGGGCTGTTCTCGTCGTGCATATATGTCTTGACATTCTTTAAGAACATAATTTAATAGTTTAGGAAGCCGACATATGGGAGCACGAAGGGTGGTTTTTGTCCCCTTAGATGCCCTAAAAAACAAATCCATATATACTATCCCACAAAGATCTTCCACTCTCAGAAACAAATAACAAACTACATGTACAAATAAATAATATTCACCGAACTTTATATATTTTTAAAACAAATATACAATCGAATGAATATGACCAGACTACCAGAGGACTCAACCTATATGCACCCATCACTTGTTACAAGATTTATCTTAATAGTTACTTCAAAAAATAATAATAATAATACTATAGTTGTTAATGTTTTATTTCTACTCAACTCAATCAACTTTCATTAAATGCTATAATCTTGTGAAATCATTTTTAAGCGTTAAGTTTTTACTATTTTGATTGGTTTGTTGTATATTAAAAGTTGTTTCAGGTTTACTGGTTTGATGAAATTTGATCATCAAAATGAACAATAATATAATCAGTGGTAAGCGAGGGCAACACTCGGTAGCAAGCTGCAACTTAACAAGTAGTCACTACAGATTAACAACTAGGCAAGCCATCGATCAGTGACAATTCATTTATTGCTACGGAGTTCATGTTGCTGTTTTCCCATCCATACATCTAATTGCCGACATTTATAGCCGCCAACTGATAATAACCAACCGAAACGCTATGGTGGATCACATGTTATCAATATTTGTGGGTTGAGTCGCGCTATGCTGTAAAGGTTGTAAAATTTAAAACAACTTAATTCTAATAACTTGTATATCAATATTAACCATCCGAAAAATATTCACGGACAAAACACTTATAAAAAATTGTAATAGGAAAAAAATATTGTAAAAATAATTTCACAAAACAAGAAAGAAAGATAACAAATGCATAAATAGTAATTTTATTAAAGTTCAAGAGTTATATAGTAAATTTGGTTAAAAAGAGAGATGAAAACATTACTAACATTCATAAGTTTTATTGTAAATTTGACATTGCTCGAGCATTTAAGTGTACATTTGAAAAATGACTAAAAAAAGTTGGTAGTCAATTTGGAAAAAAAGAAAAGAAAAGTGTAATGGTTAGTTTCATAAATTCTCACGGGTAAAATGTAATATTACAAAAAAAACAAAGTAGGTTTTTCATTACTACGAAGGATAAGAAACTCTTATGGTAACATTAAAAAAAACCTACAACTTAATAGTTCATAATCTTTTCTATTTGTTATATAAAATGGATTGGCCCGCGTCATACGACGAGTGTTACCAAGGGCTTTTTTCTTCGTGCCATAAACATTGATTATATTTAGGTATTATTATTATTAAAAAAATATTTAGTAATTATACACTTAAGTATTTAAATAATACTTAATTTAAATATTATTTAGTTATAAAAAATATATAGAGTAAATGTAAATTTAAGCAAATGTTATTTTAAAGTATTATAAAAAGATAATACTTTACTAAATAGTGGATTAATAATGTGCATAAAATATGTATTAATTAACAAATGTTTCTTAGATGAGGCAAAATAACAACTCATATGTAACTTATGTTTAGAAAGTTATATTAAACGTCATAAAGTTTGAGTAAAATGACAATCAAATTTTCCTCCTCCGGAACACCACCATTGATCACGGGATGGATCTTTACCTAAGCCCATATATTAATCATGACATATATAAATTAAACCCTCTTAAAATACAAATTAAACTTTTTCTTGTTTTTCAAAGAAAAATTAACCATAAAGTTAATTAAGTCAAACTTAATTCATATATTTTTTTATAATTATACTATAATTATTGATTAATATATTTATTATTTAAAATACCATATTTCACCTCTTAATTTATTTATTATTTGATGTTATTTGATTTTTTTTCAAAAAGATTAAAAATAAAAGGTTTACATGTTCTAGATAAACGAAATTAATAAGGTTATTAAAAGATATCAATTTCATGTATTGATAAATTGTATCTACACATTAAAACTTTTGTTAGATGTCTTAAATTTTTTTATGAAACTACAATGAAAAGCAAAAAGATGATTTATCTAGTAATATACATATAGATAAATAAGGTATTTGATGTTGTTTGCATATCATTTATATGTGGATTCTATAATTCATACTCGTTCTTGTATGCTTTCATCTCATCTAATCAAATACTTTAGATTACCACCAAAATTACATTAATATGAAAATGATAGCACATGATTTAAAAAGACTATACAAGAAACTCCAAACTTGTAAAACCTATAATTAGTCTAATTATACTTCTTAATTTACTAATCCAAGTGGAACATTATTAATTGACGCAAGATCTTACAAGTCTTTAGTCATGTTGGAAAACTGTGAATGATCAACACATGTTAGTTAGTTGATCATAAGTATAACTATATGAATATTTAAGTCAATTTTTAAGAATAAAGTTTTTAGGTAAAAAAAGAATGGACAACCTAAATTAGAAGCCGCTGGTTTTGAAAGAAGGTTTAGACGCTAAAGTGATAAATCTCCACGGCTTGATTGATTAATTATCATAATTTGTCACGTTTTAAACTAAATATCCAAAAAAGCACACCAGTATGGAATAACATAAACAAGTAAAACAATGATCACTTGTCTTAATTGCTTGCAAACTTTAACCAAGTTAGATCGATCAACTGCTAAAAACGAACACACTTCTTTTTCCCCTACTAGGTCACATCACAAAATGTAGAACGGTCATTCATATAATATATAAGACAAAATAAGATAAACACCAGTACCTTAAAACAACCATAAAACAATTATCTTCATAATTCAATAAAAAGTATCTTGGGATGATACGTGTTAACATCACAATCATTCTCATCAAAAAATTTACGTCTGTCTCTACTATTAAATAATTATCTTAATTACTAATAAGATTATTTAACACTTTTTAGATTTAATAAATTAAGAAAGAGATCTATGTATTAATGCTATTTCTACAAATATATTTTTTTATAAAATAATAAATTTTTCTAAAGCATAAAAATATTAAAAATATGAAATCTTTTTAAATTGGCATTTTTAAAAAGTCAAAATTTTAAAATAAAAAGAGTTAATTAGGGAGTTAAAATAAGAAAATTTTTAAAAATGATATTTTTATATTGTTTATTTTAAAACAAAATGTTAATTTTTATGAAAAAAATTAGAAACAAAATTTTAAAAGTTGATATCACTGTTTTATTACTTATAGTCATTTTTCATATGCAATTTCACTCATATCATATCTTAAAATATCATTTTATAATTAATAAAATTTACTATACTAATATTTTATTTTATTCGAGCCTTTAATAATGCTAATTATTTAATAAAACATTATATAAATCGGTCATATAAAGAGGGACAAAGATGAGAGAAAAAGAAAACAATCATCATCGACTGTGTTTAATTATAGTTAAAATTTTATGAAAACCTTGCTAATTCTAGCACTTCTGAAAACCAATTTACTGGTTTTCACTTGACTTAAAACTTTATATAAACTTTATATATTTTGTTTAATGAGTAACTTTGTAAAATAGTAATCAAATATTAGAATTGTTTTAATCAAGTCACTCCTAAAGTTTTTTGTTCCAACTAGATCACTTGTAAAACTTTTATTTCAAGCAGACCACTAAAGTTTCAAGATGATTCTAATTAAGTTATTCATAGGTTGCAAAAAAAATTAAAAAATTGAAATTTATTAAAAAAATAACAATATTTATAAAAAAATACAATTGTTTTAAATTTTTTGTAAATTATTTAAAACAATAATAAAAATATAAGCGACCTGATTATAACACTCATAAAACTTTATTGACCTAATTGGAACAAATAAAAGTATTAGTGGCCTAATTGAAATACTATTAAAATTTTAGTGACTTGATTAAGAAAAACAAAAATATGAGTGATATAATTGTAACACTATTAAAAATTGTTTAATATTTTATAAAGTTTTCTCTTTGTTTAATAATAAAACTAAAGTTGTCATCTTCTCCATCTATAACATCCACCGTTTGTCGGTTTCTGTTTTTCTTTAAATGAATATTATTATTACGTCAAACGCGTTTATATCTAGAAGAACATAATAGCCGCCCTAAATATATTTAGATACCCTAACAAATAACGACATATTACTATTCAATGTTATCAACTACTAATTATTATAAAACCATATTCCAAAAGAAAAAAAAACACCAATGTTTATCAAATCATTGTACTAATTACCAAGGAGAATGCAAGTATATATAAAGAGAGAAATCGTATGTATAATAAATATTATTTGTAGATGACTTTGGTAAGCATAGCACTTACCTAAGGGATACGTCAAAGAGCTAAGATCATATATAGATTGGTACAATCATTTATTAGTCATGCACTTTATTTTAAACATGTCAATCAACAAAAATCTATATATGTAATATAATTATTTAAAAGCTGATCGAAGAAGCTAGTAAGATGTTTTCTACTTGGTTTTACATTTGTATATGTTTAAATAGCTAACAAGTTAACATTTTATAGCAGACTAAGGAGGTAGGACTCAAATAGTACCAAGGTAATAAAAAGATACACACAGAAGGAGGCCTTGGGAGGGGCGTCATCTACGCTAGAGTACGTTTATCCGAGGACAGTTGAATTGAATGTTCATATTAATTTTAATCAATACGTTATGTCTATTTTTGTGAGATCTATGTGAGCTGCAGGTCTTGGTGGAAGCAACCTTTTTATTCTTTAGGATAAGTTTGTTTGCAAGTTTGTTTGATTGTTTGTTATGTTAGGTTTTGTGCTGGTGTGTATGGTTAGAACCTCAGATAATTGTTAGAACACATTTGCTTCAAAAGTATTGTGTTAATTGTAGTCATGTAAGACCCCATCCCCGGAAACCTCACAGTTGGTCAATCACAGCAATTAAAACATTAAATATTTCAATTATTCAAACTTAAGCAGCGGAAATGATTTATCAGAAACCGTTCATTTCATTTAAAAACACTGTTGTTAAGCAATAATCATCGTTTATCTGTTTACAAAAGAATTGTTTTACTGCATTACAAAACAACAGTAACATAGAATACGAATGGATGTCAGTCTTTTCCTGCCGAGTAGCTTCACCCTCGTGTCATCCTCAGCAATAATTACCTGCCAACTGAAAATGTATAAAAGTCAGCGTTACTGAGTGAGCTCTAGTT
>BJCM01093596.1:0-11469 GCA_018326385.1 Flaveria bidentis | reverse complement strand
GAAAACCACTGCCGGCCACCACCGCCGGAAACCACACCTGGCCACCACCGCCGCCGGAAACCACTATCCCCGGAAACAGCCGCCGGAAACCACCGCCGGCCACCACCGCCGCCGGAAACCACCGTCGGCCACCACCGCCGCCGGAAACCACCCTCGGCAACCACCGCCACCGGAAATAGATGCCGGAAACCACCGCCGGCCATCACTGCCGCCGGAAAGCACCATCGTCCACCACCGCCGCCGGAAACCACCGCCGGCCACCACCGCTGCCGGCCACAACAGCCGCCGGAAACCACCTCCGGCCACCACCTTCGCTCGCCATCACTATCATAGCTACTTTTACACTTCACTGTTTCGTTTTTTATACCTAACAAATAAAACAAAGATATGATTCATTTATTACTAAAGAGCAACCAAACACAACAATGGAATGTAATGATTTATTTCATTCTCTTATCCATTCCATTCCTTATTTTTTCCATTCATTTATATATTCTATTACCACATGCCAAACATACCCTAAGATTTTGAAGGATAAAATAAAAAGAATAATTCAATATCCGGTTTGACTATCCAGTCCATTTGACTGGTTCACCAATCCTACTAGTAGCTACCCAATTCGTATGGAAACAGTCCAAATATGAACCGGTAAAACTAAGATATACAATAAGACTTATAAGGTAATCTTAACCATGGAAGATTTAAATCTAACATGGTCAATTTTCAATGTTGTGATGTCTAATTTTTAGATTCGAGCTGATTTTTTTTTTACGGCCAACGAATAATATTTAAGCCCGGTCACCCGGGTAAACCCATTGACGAAAGGTCACCCACGCCCGCGAACACAGACAACGTTGATGACGCGGCTCGTCCACTATTTCAAGAGAAACCCACCACCTAAAGGATCACTGTGGTAAAACCTTTGGTCCACTAAAAGTATATTGCACGTAGTGAGACTCCAACCCATGACCTTAATTTTAAAAAAATCATAAGATATCTTCTCCTAAACCAGTTGATATAAGACTCATAAATAAAACTATTAGGAATTAAGATAATCTTAACAATCTTAACAATGAAAATATTACCATTCCCTATTCATTTAGAATGAATAGCTGGTATTACTTTATCGAATTTGATACTTTTAATCTGTTTATTTATTTTTCGCAATTCTACTTTGTGTTGCAATTCAACACGCATAGATTGATTCAGTTCAAAAAACGCTAAATATTATTCATAAAAGCATCATAAATCATAATAAAACACTTGTAATGTATACGTTTAATAACCGATTTCATTTACTCATGTAAACGGAATTATCATTCTTTTAACCGTTTCAATAACCGAACCTTTAACTCAACTCCACATGTTGCATGAAAATAATATCCACGTGGCAACTTGAAAACATGAATATGCATATGAGGCATGCATTGGTACGTACCTTGGTTTTCGTTTGCAACAAACACTTGTTTGATGTATTAATGAAATCCGTTAGATCCCACCACTCAACGCAAACATTCATCCTCTCTCTTGATCATCCCTGCAAATTTCAATAATTAATTATAATAATCATAATAATTATAATAATAATAATAATAATAATAATAATAATAATAATAATAATCAGGATCGATTAATATACGTACAATGGGTGCCGAAACATTTGTGGAGATTATTCTCGCAATCATCTTGCCTCCGATCGGCGTCTTCCTTCGATATGGTTGTGGTGTAAGTTTTCATGTTTCAATTACTACTTTTTTCCCCATTCATCTTCTTTTTTGTTATTATTATTATTATTATAAACATTTGATTAATATATTTTACCAAAATGAACATTTAACTTTTAGTCTGGTTGTATTTACTTTCGATCGATAAAAAAACATCCAACACCCTTTCGTGGGCTTAGATGATCCGGTCATTGGTTTAGTCCCATCTGAAAGTAAACACGGAGCCGACACATGTACCAGGCTCTATTATAGCCGGGTTGTGGGAGGTTGGCTACGGAATAGCCGAGTGGCCCAACAGCCCGGCCTGGTTTAGCCGGAACACGTGTCAACTCCCTATTTAATTTCTTTTGGGACTGGTCAATGGTTAAGCCGGCTAGAGAAAAGTCGGGTTAGGCGAAGTATTTGACAGCTTTCTATTGGTTGAAAGTGGAATAAAAGTGCTAAAAGTCAGAATATTTAATTTGGTTTTTTGGGTTGATCAAGCGTTTATTTGGTAATTTCGGAAAATCTTTAGATTGTTTCTCATCTTATGAGCAGATAAATTAAGATTGATGGATGGTGTTTGAAATGCAGATCGAGTTCTGGATATGCTTATTGCTGACGTTTTTGGGATATGTTCCGGGAATAATATACGCCATTTATGTTTTGGTCGTGTAGACTATAATAATTTACTTCTTTTTTTATGCTTTTATTGTTTTGAAATGATAGGGATCGAACAAGTATTTGAGTTTTCTGTTGTTCTGAACTACAAAAGCATGATATTTTAAGAAATTATTTCATTTATAAGTTGTATGATACGGCGAATTAGAATTAGAATTAGAATTAGAAACTGGAAATGTTACAGTCAAAATAAATCATTTTATATTTTTTTTCAGGAAATGATGTCACGTATCACATTTTTTTAATCAAGCTGAATTAACCGTACCAATCAAGAAAAAAAACATTTCGTCATAGTCAAAATACATCATTTTATATATATAGTTTTTTTTTCAAAAAATAATGTCACATACCACAATTTATATATTCTTGATGTAACGTTCAAAGGTAAACCGTGTGTATAATGTACTCACATGCACGGGTTCCTAGATGTATCGGCATTACCTGTATTTTTTACATGTTATCTTCACGACTAGAACCCGTGACCTTTCACTGACACAACATCTATCTTATCAGTGCTCGAACGTCCTCTCCTTTTAAAATTTTATAAGTACTGTGGTTTAAATTTTAAGGTGTTACAAATACAGCGGCATTAATGATACGTCATTGACAAATCGCATGTAACTAAAGAACAAATGGTGTAAAAGTAGATAGATGATAGAACTCTGAAAAACTGGAATCATGTTACATAACATGAGAAAGAAGATATAAACAATTGAGTTCATGATTACAATACCATTTGTAAATGCACAATCAACTACTCATCTATCACAAACACCGTCGCGTTTTCCTTCTTGAAATCATGAGATGTACGATCAACCACCTGCGCAAACATAACCACATGAAATCGAGACGCTGTTTAGTTCAAAATCATGAGATGTGCGTCTTACATTGGTATTGCTGAGTTCAAGATTGTAGAAATCCATCGCGTGTGGCTTAAACAATGGACCAGCATGCCAAGTCCCACGGTTCAGCTTCAGAAACTTCGGCCCAGTGATTTTGAACACCTGAACACTGTCAACAGCAGGAGGCGTGAAAAAGTGACCACTGCGTGACTGCAACAAATTTTCACCCTTGTGTTCCACATTTGGATTCACTATTGATGCGTTTGCTACTCCAAGATACCATGCACCCCCGCCAATCGAACCAAGGCACTGGGTCACGTTTGCATGGTGTGTTATTTGTGAAAATTTCAGCGCCCGACCTTGAAGGTGCATAATATAAAACCTAATTACATACATAAAAAGCACATTAGAGTTGTAAAGGTCCATCTTTTCAGTCAAATTTCAAGCCAATATATGAATATAATGCTTACATACATATTAATGACACTAATCAAACTAAATGTTCATATATGACTTTTGCCTCAATTTCATATGTGAATATGTGATCCACAGAAGCTTGACAGACAATTTCATGTGAAGAAATAAAATTAACATGATACATACAGAAAATGCTAAATGTAAGCGTTGCTCCAATATCCATGCGTCTAGAGCCGAGGACTCTGGTAGCAATGCACAAGAGTGACTCATCTGGTTTAGATTGTCTTACTAATGGTGTAACCTTGTTTTCTTGTTATCAGGTCACCAAATAAACTGCAACCAATTGAAACCCCTTAGAGGGCTATGGAGCTTGAGGCCTCTACAGTTTATATGATCACCCAACGACAGTAACCAGATGAGTCGCCCTCTTGCGTTACTGCCCAAGTAGTGGGCTCTAGACGTGCAGGGTTTAGAGCAACAGTAACACATTTTCAGTATAAATAACTTTTACAAAATACAACAGATGATTGTATATTCAACTACCAATGTGATTATAACATCATTGATGCACAATTTTCATGACTAGCATATGTTCAATTCAGTTTATGATAGTTTGAAGCTTCTCAAACCACCGACGAATCAATCACGAGCTCTCAACTATAGTTACTGACAATTATGAACTTTTCAGATCAATAATCGAACCAATTCACATTAACCACGAAAAATCTCACACAAAACAACACTAACACCTCAAAAACCTAACGATCTGCAAACTAATTTCAATTTAAACAATCAAATTCAACAAAAAAAACAAACTATAGTTACTGACACTTACGAAACTTTCAGAACAGTAATCGAACAAACTCACATCAACCACACGATCAACAACCACCAAATCTCACACAAAACAACACTAACACCTAAAAAACCTAACAATCTGCAAACTAATTTCAATCCAGAGCATCAAACAATCGAATTCACATAAACTTCAAAATCAATAATCGAACCAATTCACATCAACCACCAGCAAATCTCACACAAGAAAACAACACCAACAACTCAAAAACCAAACGATCTACAAACTAAGTTCAAATTACAGCATCAAACAACCGAATTCAACTCTAACAACAACGAATTCAAAAACAAAACCCTAGGATTAACACAGAGATCATGTGTACACCTCGGAGTGCCTTTGGAGAGATCGAGCTGTGCATCGTGAGGGCCGAACTCGTCGCCATCCGGCGACGACTGAACCACTTGACCGTAGTCTTTGAAGGTCTCCGGTGTTGCTTCGATGGGCTTCAGTTTCACCACCGTTGGTTCCATTGAATCGGTAAAGTGGTTTTAGCGACGATTGATAACCGTTGGTATTGCAGGATGTGTGAATTGTGATAGATTTGTATATATTATATTACACCCTTGTACTTTTATAATTTACAAATGAACACTAGACAGAAAGTTTTCTTTTTGTGACATTTGTAGCAAACTTAATTCGGTTACTAACAAAATGTAAGTTTGATGAGAAGTAATTCGGTCAAATGGTACAAGATATTCTATAAAGATAAAATTTTTAGAGCTATTATTATTGTTTTTATATTATAATATTCGTTTAAACATATCTCGTATGTTTGTTATAATTTTTAAGCAAATTGGATTTTAATAATCCAAACTATTACCTATTGGCCGATAATAATCCATACTATCAATTTAGCCGTTAACACTCTCAACTTTGACTTTTATCACTAACAATAATCCCAGTGACATAATTTTCAATTTTTACCTCGATTTTTATATATTTTAGTTTCATTTTAGCTTGTATGTTTCTTTATTTCATTTATAATTATTGTTGCGAACCGAATCGAGTCCAAATCGAGTGTAAAAATTTTAAACTTTTGTCACTGGAATTGCTGTTGATAATAAAAGTGAAAGTTGAGAGTGTTAGTGGCCAAATTGATAGTATGGATTATTATCGGTCAATAGGTAATAGTTTGGATTATTAAAATCCAATTTGCTTGATTTTTAAAATATAATGTTTTACAACATTCCGAAATATCATTGTGACGTGCTTAATTCCATCTATATTTCAATATAATTTTGGTTTAAAACTGTTCGGGGACAAATATATATAAATTGTCTTTAAACTTTCCCACAACAAATTAATGTTTTCTAAATTCCAAAATTACCATTACGATTTGAATATTTATATCAATGTTTCAATATTTTATTTGAAATGGAGTCCTCGTAATGCATGGCTTAAAACCTATGGGTCAATATAATATATTTTTACTTTCCAAACAACAACATAATGTCCCTTTAATTCTTGAATGTATTGTTAAGAAGTTTCTATTTTTATCCATATTTCGATACAATTTTTTTTTTAATCTAGAATCAAGTTGTTGCACACATTGACAAAACTAACGGTTTAAACTAAAAGACATTACATTTCATTAGTTGCTACCTCTACCTAAAAACAAGGGTGTTAAACTTTAATTAAGGACCGATATTTTCTAGCGAATGTTTCAAGTTTTTTCTTGTTTTAGTGCTGGTTTTTGACATAATCTCTCTATCAGCCTCAAGCTATGATTTACTTAATCTGTTGGTTAGCAGGGTATTGATTGGGTCTTCTGAGTTTTCCGTTAACAACTTTCTTATGCTTAAAAATAAAAATAGAAAAACGAAGATGTTTCATGTGAATCATCTTTTGAATTCTGGTGTTAGAGAATCATTATTGGATTTGATCATATAAAGAACTCAGGTTTGTCTTTATGCAGACACACGTTCAGGTGATGGATATGTTAGAACCTAAAAAGCCAGCTTTTGACCTTAATCATACATGATTAAAGTTCATGGGTGTATGTTTTCAATGATATTGCTTCCTTTATCTGTTATAAAGACCCTAATCAGATTTATAAATGACAAAAGTATGCATCAAGTCAACATTACACGAACGGAAAAATCAGTCGATACATCAACAAGTACATGTGAATCTAAACCAGCAAAGAAGCATGCTTTATGGCCATGCAACTTTTCACCAGATTTATAGCAAGATTGTAGATGCTATAGCGAACAAGTGGCAACATGTTTGTAACCGTGTTGAATGAAAGATATTATGCAGCTGGTTGACCCATTTGTTTAAATGGAGCTTCGGTTGGACACACCACTATAACGGTGACAAATATGGCTTTTAGATCCATTTTCAGCTCAAGGTTCTCGCGGAATAGTCAACTGTTGAAAGTATGCATAAAAATGACATAATGTATGTCATTTGATTTTAAATATCTTGAATTATAATCTATATTTTTGTTTGAATTATAAACTATTGGTAGTCAGAATGTATCATAGATAAGGGAATCTGGAAGTAGTCAAGATCAATAACACCTACTTTCTTTGTATTTCTAGCCAATGTCAACTCTAGATAATAAACCATCTTCATCTTTGAGCATCTTTCAATGCCACAATATTAGAAAATTTGGGTCCTATTTTGTGGGTCATAATCATATAATGCAATAATAAAGTGACCATAAAATAAGTATGAAACCATCAAGAAGTAGAGACTATAGAGTAGATGAAATGGTATAAATAAATAGAACCTAAAGAATAAATGCAAGTAGCTATCTCTAATGGTATCAATCCAAATCTTAGAGTTCATACTCATGTGGATGGCCTTCAAAATAGGAATGTCACCCACCCTACAAGTTGGTTCTAATTAGAGCATTTTGAGTAGGAGTATAGAGAAGTGACATCCAACCCTTTTACACATTTGAGTATATGATCTTTTTTTAGTATCGTGCAAGGAGAAGAACAGGGACTTACTGGTTGAGCCGTTGAGGTTGTCCAGAACTTATGTTCGGGTGAGCCCCTAAACGATCAAAAAACTAGAAAAAGTCCTATTATAGTTTATATTTCAAAGCTTGGTTTCAGACTACAAAGCTTGTTTTCGACTTGGTAATGACAAGATCAAGAAACTAAACAACATGCGCTTGAAGTTCAAATTTTAATGCCCAAGGCTACAAGTATGGGTAAAATCTGTCTACATTTCACATTTCTAGTACTCGGATAATACCTTTTTGCTATAAGTGAGATTTACTGGATACAGTAGTTGACAAGTCTAGAACACTATGTTATACAATGTTATTATAAAAAGTTAAATGAGTTGTCAGTTTTCAACATATATCACATAAACAATAATAATAATAATAATAATATCGTCTAATCAAGTAAAAAACTGTTTGAGAAACCGTGTGATAGGATGATGGAATGCTATACAGGCTGCGACATGGATGGCTGCTGTCTTACGTGTGTATCATTTTATATGTGTTCTATTGGGATGAATATGTCTCTCACATGGTCTTTATTTCTTGTCACAAAAAAGAAAAAGAAATATATAGTCTATTGAGATCATCATTGCTTTTGCATTATTTTGAGTTATTTTCAAAAGTTTTATACTATTTATCAAAACTATTAGCTTTTTCCATCTTTATAAAAATTGTTACCGAGTTACTTATCCCGGATTAAAACATAATTTCGAAACTGAAACTGCATTCTGTAAGATTTAAAGTTGTACGGTTTTAGTTAAAATTAACCAGGTGCCTAATTACGGATTTTAGTTGAACTAGATTATTTTACATGTTATGACGTTGTAATTTGGGCGTTGGTGTTGTCTCATGTATGAAGGGTAGAAGATTGTTAACGTGTATACGAACAAAATGATCGTGCTCTTTTCTTTTGAGAGCAACCTCTTGCGTTACAATAACCTCAAAATAAGAGTGATTCAACTTAAATCTAGGGTCAGCAACACAAGTTTCACTGAGTTTTAATCATTGTTTAACAGTTAACAATTTGGATTGTAACAAATTTAATTTTTCTTTATTTTAGTCTTTTGTGTTCAAGTGATATTCAAACATATGGTGGTAGAGAGGTGCACGTTTGATTTAATTTCAGTAGAGGTTTTGGGTTTGATTTTCACCTTCCGTAGGATTCTCGTTTATTACTTGAAGGTCACGGACCCGACTGTGGCTGCACTTTTACTTGCTCAGTACAGGTTATCGATGGACTTGTGAGTTTAAAGATGACATGTATACGCAAAATAATCAGTCTTTGTCTACATATTATACATACATGATACATGATACATGATACATGATACATGATACATGATACATGATACATGATACATGTGTATATGTATTAATGTATCCACGTATGCATAAACAAAAGAATAAAAAATTTGAGAATCGTGAAATATATAGGTAGATGTATGATTAATTAAATGACGCTCGTAATGATTTACAATATGTGATTGCATAGATATTAAATATATTTTTTGATGTGATTTAAATGTTAGGATTCACCTTTTTTCTTCCCTCCTTTTGCTCATGTAGAGGACTTTTGAACAAAGGGATACACATTCTTCAATAAATATATATTCAACGAATCAACTATTGTTATTGCTATTAACTCTTTCATTGATGGTGTTTTGTGAATAAACTACTTACTATATCTTTTGTTGAACATGTATGTCTGTGTATGCATTTCTTGGAATGGTCTAGTTTTTATGACTGGTGAGTTATATGTAATTGTATACGCGCTAGTTTGAGTAAAATTTGATATATTCTACGTATAGCAAGTCATGCCTAGGTCACTAATATCTTCTTGTTTTATTCACATTCATTATCTAATGTACAAGTCACCACATCCACTCTTCTCGCCATCACACTCCTGAACTCACTTATTTGCAACAACTCGTTTAAAAGGATATGATGGTGGTGTTTTATGAGCTCATTTGCGACAGCCTTGTGAACCTCACCTCTCTCTTCTCGTTCACGAGAGCACTCCTACCCCTTACGAAGATTGGGTCGATCTGATTTTATTAATTGGTTGTGTATGTGATATATGATTATTTTTTTTATTTGGTTTTAAGAAGTAAATAATCAACCAAAACTACATTTGGATACCAAATGATAGCAATTTTTATCTAGTTTGATAATGATCAATAATTGTTGAACTTGCAACCAAAGATGAAATGTGTTCGTGTAACCATTGATGTATTTGATTAGTTGATTTATTGGTTGATGAGCATAACAATTTGGTTTGACCGTCTTAAATTCTAATGCTACAAACCAATAATATTTATCTCAAGTGCTTAAGGTGACTTACTCAAACTATGTAAATATAACACATATTTATTATTACTTTATTCTTGAATGACCTGTAAGCGAATATCACTAGCACTCTAGCACATAAAGAAAACAACATTAAATAGACGTATGAGTCTTCGAAAAACATTTTCAAGGCAGTGTAATGTACTCGATCTACTCGTTAACAAAAGGTTATGATGAACTTTATAAAATACAAATGTGATAATTTTAAAGTTTAAATAAGTATAATATAGAAAGTGTGTATGCTGGTGTTTTATAACCTTAAAACCACACTTAAAAATTATGAATACGTCCAAACCTTTCATTTGTTAAAAGTAAACAAGTACCTCGTTGATCACAAGCAATTAGCTCTTGATTTTGTTTAAGAAAGATTATTTTTTTGTAATAATTCACAAGCAATTATAAGTTCAGTTAACCGACCCTATAAATTATTTTGTAATAATTAAATGCTCATTGCGCATTGTTGTATAAGAAGAAATATGATAACCAAATATGAACGGTTTAATGCTTTTGGTTCCATCAATTATCTCTAGATTGATAATTAGTTATAAAGAATTCATTTTTCTTAATAGAAAACTGTATAAATGGAAAACTTGGGTGAGAGCCAAACTTATGTTAATCATTTTTCGTGTGATTGTTATAATGATTTTCTTTTTGCATTTGAATGTAGTTATTTCTGTGAAATTTTGAGCATATTAATTAGTTCTTAAAATAATGGAAGGACTATATTGAACTTTCTTTGCGTTAACATTTTTCTTTTCGATTATTTTATTAGTGTTAGCTACGTTGTATGACCATATGATATTACCATTAAAATTCTGTTGTTCTAGATACATAAAAGAAATTTGTAGTTTTAAATATGGATTCGGATCAGTTTGATTTTTCATTATGCTAAAAAAATATAAAAAATTTTGTTTTTTATCAAAACAAATGAACGTTTTCCGTCTAGCATAATACAACCTAAGTTAAGTAACGTTATCCAAAAAGTGAGACAGATAGAACATTTCAAACCTCACATTTGAGCAATTGAGACTCCGTAATCCGTTTTGTGGTGTCTCGGGTTCCTGATGTAGGCTGGTTAATATGTCTGGTTAGACTCGTTATTTTATTAATATTTATTTTAGTATAAAAAAAATAAATAAAGCAAATGTTGTAGCGGCGGAGAGAGGGTGTCTCATGATCGTCCTCGTTCCACACGAGCCTCAACGGTAACGTACCAAACGCCACGTGTCACCATCACACAAGCTCCACGTCACCATGCTGCGTGGACCCACTTTGATTTATCGATTAATTAATAAATAAATAATATTCCTTCTGTAAATAGTCGGCACCCGACAATTTCTGTATCTCTTCACACGTGGAATTCCCTATAAGTGTACCAACAACATACTAAAAAACACTGTTTTCGCGAACCAGTTCGACCGGCATCGGTCCGGTGGCCGGTCCGGTTCGCTACGAATCGGTTTTGAACGGTCGAACCGGCCGGTTCTTCTCGAACCGGTGGTCGGACCGGTTTTTGATTTTTTTTAATTTTAATGGGTAAAAACGGGGTGTTAAACCATAAATTAATGTGTTGGATATACAAATATAGTTAAGTTTTATATATAACTATAAAATATATATAAATCATATATAAATTACTTATATTTAACTACATATATAAATATA
>BJCM01093591.1:0-12747 GCA_018326385.1 Flaveria bidentis | reverse complement strand
AAAGTATTCATAGATGATTCAATAAGCAACAATACTTAATGGAATGAAAAAGCTCAATATATTCAATAAACACAAGCTTCCAGTAGCCTCTTACAACAGAAATATTCGATTAGGGTTTTTGCAAGGATGGCCAACAATGAACACAAGAGATCTATATAAAGCAGTCTCAGTTTCGCTGCAAGCGAAACTGTGCTGTCGAAACAGTAGTTTCGCCCGGACGAAACTATAGTTTCGCTGGGTGAACTATTAGCTAGCTGTGAGCGAAACTGAAGTTTCGCTCACAGTTTCGCTGGACTACAAAAAGGATAATCAAAACATAACAACTTACAAACGAAATCTAACATAAATCCTATTACATGAAAAAGGAAACAAATTACAAATCTAAAGGTGAGTCCAACCTATACATGATCTTCAAACTCTCAAATTAATACATCGACCTTTAAAATTTCCATATCCATTAATTTTACCTATTTGAATAAAATGAAAACAAGAATATTCAAAATTCTTATGTACATTCACACATCAATAAACTAGTCAAGTTCAATATACATAGATCTAAATTCTCATGTACATTTACTAGACAATTCTAGTTTTTCAATATGTCTTAGTAATTATTAATTTATAGTTTCATTGAGACCAATATATTTACATTGAGATTTCAAAAAGTTTATCTTATTATTTTATCGGCTGGGGTCTAATTTATATTGGTCCCAAGTTGGGACCGGACAAATTATTAATTTTATCAAGGTTATTAATTAATTGAGTATTAAATTATAGATGTTTTACAGTGTGTATGTGTATATATATCTTTACTATTATATAATATATAAACATAAGGTAATTTGATCTAAATTACAAGACGGTAGTCCAAGAGCTTCATGTTTAAACCTAACTTTGTTATGAAACTTTTATTATTTCTATATCTCCTACCCAAGTTCATGCTTTTGATATTGGTACCCTTTGAATGTTAATCAACAAAAACAGACATCACACCAAGAGTAGTATTGTCATAAACCAATCAATTTTAATACATAAATTAGAGTGGCAACATGACTTATTAGATTTATAATTTTTGATTGTGTGGCTTAAGCTACATTTATGCATAATTTATGTTTTTATATTAGATAACCATTCATTTAATTTATTTTTAATTACACATCATGTTAATATCGAGAATTGTAAGTTTTTAAAGTAGGTTTTTTTCTTTTCTTTTAAAAAACTTTTTCAATAAATCATAATACACTAATACACTATTATAACATGCATATTTTTATTTATGTTTCGATATAGATATTATTCAAAATTTACCCCAATCAAATATATTATTTTGAAATTTTTTAGCACCAACGTAATGTTTTTTAAACTCCCAAAATTATTTTTAAATTTCCCAAGACGTGATTACATTATGATATAAATTTTAGGGACACGGGGTCGCAGCAACGCACGGGAAATGAATGCTAGTATATATACAAACATACGTAGTATATAGGTTATTTATTTTGCGATAATAACAAAAAAGTAATTATTTCACTTACATTTCTAAGAAAAATTTTGTCACCAGAAAAATAATTTTTCAATGTACATGTTGTATTTGAATCTATAATAACATACCATTTACCATCAAACTATTCTTGTGGGACAAAACTTATAAAGTCGACTAGGGCTGGTGTTGACTTTGGTGGCTTGTGGCAATCTAGAAAATAAGGTGATCTGTTTTCTTGAAGCTAACGACCTGCAAATCGGTTATCAAAAATGGAGGATGAAAGTGGGATTGTGGGTGATCTGTTTGGGTCCATACCAGAGGGCTTCTTAGCGGATGCTTTGTCACTGACCACCCCACGAGACGCTTGCAGGCTGTCATCGGTTTCTTCGCGTTTTAGGTCGGCTGCCGAATGGGACGCCCTCTGGGAGACCTTCTTGCCTTCCGACTACCACACCATTTTAACTCAGTCGGTGCCCCACGGTGCTT
Source organism: Flaveria bidentis (assembly GCA_018326385.1). Lineage (NCBI taxonomy): Eukaryota > Viridiplantae > Streptophyta > Magnoliopsida > Asterales > Asteraceae > Flaveria > Flaveria bidentis. The sequence continues at coordinate 10,778 of BJCM01093591.1, read as the reverse complement.
CTTCCTTCAACTTCAACTTCAACTTCAACTTCAATTCCTCTTCGAAGAAGCAGTTGTACTTTCGTCTCTGTGATCATCCCATCATCATCGACGGTGGGAATAAGGTTATCCTCTCAATCTTTGACTTTGATCAAATTGACGGTTTCATGGCTTGAAATTGGATTCGAGTTTGAATCTTTATGGGAGTTCTTATGTATTGAACGTTGATGGAATTGACAGAGCTTCTCTCTGGAGAAAGAAACGGGTAAGAAATGCTACATGTTGGGTGCAAGATCTCTTTCGATCATTTGGGGCGATACTCCAAGGTACTGGAGATGGATTTCATTGCCCCAATCAAGGTAATTAATGTTCATTCTTCTTTACTTGTAAACGAACCAAATGTTTAGCCAACCAACCAAATGTTTAGCCAACTATCAGGCTGGTTGGATGCTTGTTTATGTTTTTTTCTTTGTTTAGTTAAACCAATAAATACGAATACAAGTCATGTTGGTTCGGTTCGGTTCGGTTCCTTCTATGTTTGTTATTTCTTTGTTTGTGTTCACTCGATTAAAAGCTTTTATATTTTATAATCATGATGTATTAGTTTGAAATCTTCAAAATATGAAATTTTTGGTTATATCTTTAATGAAAACAAACAATACATTTACATTAGTCGTGTTCCTTTGTTTTTTTAGCCCCGACAATGATGTTGTTTGCAAACGGCAGGTTTAAAGAGGTAGCAGAGCTCTTAGATGTTTGCTGGCTTGAAGTCCATGGCAGGATCAGTGCTTCAATGCTATCACCCAACACCGTTTACATAGCATTGATCGTGTTCAAAACAACATCAGAAAGTCATGGGTTCAATCACCAACCAGTAGAGGTTTCAATTGGGATAAGTGGGGTGGAGAGGCAGACCCGCACGGTGTTTCTTGACCCTGAACGAAGAGCCGGGTGCATGCCGAAGGAGAGAGAAGACGGGTGGCTGGAAATCGAGGTCGGTGAATATTTTACCAAGGAGGAGGATGAGAACGAGGAAGTGGAAGTGAGCATGACAGAAGTGAAAATGAGATATTGGAAGGGTGGGATTGTGATTCAGGGGATTGAGATTAGGCCTAAGCCTTGTGTCAATATGTAATATACAAGTGTAAGGGGCAATAATAAGAAGGAACATCCTTTTGTTTGTGCAAGTATATGTTTTATAACTCGAATTCACACATTCTATTCTATATTAATGTGTATGACGCTTATTCTAGAACCGTGCACTAGTTCAGTTTAACATGGTATTTTAGCAATTCTATCAAGTGGAACAATTAATTAGTTTCATAATCACACTTTAACCTAACCAATTTTGGGTGCTGCTAGATGCATGGATAACAACAAGGCAACATTTTTTTAAACGAAATCTTAGACCGTTGGATAATGAATATAGTTTTCTCACGAAGACCGAAAAGGAACTCTTGGTTAAACATGCAAATTTGACGTTATGATAGCTACATGTGGTTATTTGAGAACCATTGCCCATAACACAAGATTTGTTCACAAGAGAGCTTTGTTAGTATAGTTGCCCACATACTTGAAGTCAAGAAGGTCCTAAGAGGGTCTTAGTCGTGTAGACCTTGTAGTGGAGGGAAATTCTCATTTCATCATATTCTCATGTTATTGTGTTTCTTAGTTTAGTTTCTATATGCATATACGCTAGTTCTAAGTTCTAACATTCTTAACTTAATTAACATGGATGTTTCAAGTACTAATATGAAAACGGTTTATCAAGACTCCATAAAATTTGATAGGATGGAGTGAACTTCACCCATTGGAAAGAAAATATGAAGTTGTGTCACAAAAGTATACCATATTTTAGTGTCTCAGATTCATGTCAATTATGAAGTACTAAACTAACATGACCATGATGACATATTATGTAACGATGGCGATTTGGCATTCTTTGGAAGAAAAAAAATAATGTCTAGATATGAAAGATAATGTTTTAATTTGCCCATGAATGAACTTGTACTTGTTACAAGAGATGAACTTAAATAATTTGATTAGTGACATTACATCATTTCTTTTATATTGAATGGTTCTTTGTAGAACAAAAATATTACTAGAACTGCAAAAAGTAAGCAAAATCATTTATTTATCAACTCAACGAAATCAAAGTAACATACATTGATTTCCAAACAACTAACCCACTGTAATATATTGCTAGAAATAAATAAAGGAAATAAAAGAGCAAATAAAATCATTGGCATCTCAATACGTAAACATACAAGTCTAAAAGCGTTAAATGCCACAATTAGAGTTCATGGATTTTCCATTTCTAAATGCTGGTTCAATTTCCCCCTTGTAACTTTTCCAGTTCATTAAATGATTTTCTAAAAGATTTTTTCATATAATATATAATATAAAAAAGAGTTTATTACAAACAACGCAGCACAACATAGTTACAAATGCATTCTAAGTTTATTTCTACACATGAGTAATATGCATTATAGCTTGCAGAGTAGAAGATGCATTAAACATGTTAAATGTCAATTCTTTCATCTCCTCCAGATCCAGATATAATATTCATAAAGATTTTACCAGCATGGCCAACAGCCTGGGAAGTCTTCTTGGCCACCCCAGAAACAACTGGTTGTATTGAGATCGCAGGAAGGTTTGCTCGTTCCTCAATCATTGCTGTTTTACACAAAACAAGAAGCTTGAAACTTGGTTTCATTCACCAAATTGAAAGGAAAAATAGGTGTCAATTTTAACAAATTTATGAAGTCAATTCGGGTGGTGATGCTTTAGTTCTAGCGGATAGAATTGGGTATAACCATTAACCAACATATAGCTAAGAAGGAAACAGGTTGAATTGAAACTTGTCCATTGTGTATTGTTAATGCATTCAGCTACAGCCTTCACTTTGCTCGAAAGATTGTATTATATTTGTAAAAGAAATTTATTTAGCAAACAAATAAATCTTAAATAAGAAAAAAGATCTACTAAGCTAAAAGTGTTTCAGGTCAACCCAGTTTTGGTCCATTTTGACAAATTACCCAACCCGTCTTGTCAACCCATTTTGACATTCTAAACTGAACAAGGAAGAGTTGAATGCATACACATAGTTTTCTGTCGGGCCAACGAACCAATTTGTCTGACTCCAGCTTCTGCTGCTTGCACAGCTTGAGCGGACTTGTTTACCCCATCAGAGATCTCCTGGCTGAATTTATAAGTTTTGTAAGATATAAGATTTCATCTACATATGTCAAAGAATGTGGCAGGGACAAGTATGATAATATGAGTAACCAAGTCAAGAAAATGACCAGTAATACAAAGTACACTAAAACAAACTTTGTAAAGGCAGGCCACTGAATATCATCAGGACTTTGGCACTTGAGAAAAAAAAATACATAAATTATATAGTTTGATGAATAAGAATCAGGCTCTCGTTTCAAGGTTAATAGTGAAACATTAGTACAAGCCTTTGACCATTACGGAAATGTCTAAAAGTACCCTTAAATACTGACAAAGTAAAAGCGGAATCATACAAGCGAAAATTAATGCTATCAATTATTCAAATTGATCATTATAAACGTCAATAGATAACAATATAACACTAATTCTAAACTATTCCATGAAATAGGATGTTGCAACTGATGTGGAACATCCCCATAATAAAATCTGTTGATCTTTTTGTGAAGTGAAAGAAAGCAACAAGTAATAAGAAAGACAAGATTTTCATATATACAAGTGGGATTAGGTGTACGCTCACCTTAAGTCACTAAGCTCGAGGGTAAGGTCACTGATTTCCATGCCAGAAAGTCTGATTGCAGCCATGGTACTAGGAAGCTCCTCACGAGCAGTATCTGCCAACTTTGTAACAGCAACTGCAGTTCTACTCATTGCCTGTCCCACAAACACAACTACATTACATTGACCAAAATACCCCAGGCTCTATCTTATTTCATAATAGAATGTGGTGCATTATGCTATGATGATTATGATCTCTATCACCAGTATGCAACATTACGGAACAACCAAGAAATGGCATTCTTTCATATAACATAAGTATATAGAAATGACATATTTTCATGCAGCATAAGTATATAGAAATGAAAACAATACTATCACCAAACATGGCTACTAATAGTCTAGTAAGTTATTATTGTTATGACATAAAATAAGAACACATGAGTTCTATGTTCCCCTGCATTACGGCACTACTACAAAGAGATCAACACATGTTGAATAACGAATGACAACTAAGACACCCCCAAAGTTCACATGACATTACAAGTCATAAAATAATGACAATGCCACTATCAAGAAGTGCATGTGTGGGAAAATAAGCAACTCCTTACTATGTTTTATATATAGGTAAAAGGAGATCTAAGCTGGAATCGCAAACAAAATAGATTCCTATTATAAGACTACCCAGTACCTAGCTTAACCGATTTGTCCTTAAGAAACTTGTCCTTTTAAATAAACAAAGAATCCAATACTATTACCCAAAATGTCACTGAGCCAATTCTTGACTCAAAGATAACTATGAGGAGATGCATGATCTAAAAAATGACATATGGACCTCTACAACTATCTCAGAGAGCGGCCTGTACAATGGAAATGGTTAATTCACAATCCGGATTCATTTTATATATTATTTTGATAAAAACCCAACTAGTGGCTAATGGGTACCTAAACTAGTGTATTGATTCATGCCTTCATGGCCAAGATCATCTATGATACATTGACCAAGCCATCATCTCAACTACATATATAGCAAGTTAAGTGTGACTGAAATCTGTGCTCCAATTTAAGAAAGCGCTTTAGGTATATTCGAGTGATTTGTTTGTTAGTATGATTTGGAGGTGATTAAGTCATTCGTTTCTGTTTATACTCCCATGATGTACTTTAGATGACTCATGGATTCGGCAAATTATAAAAATATAGTTACAGCCCAGTCACTTTCACAAGTGTCCTATGTCAAATTGCCAGTTAATCAATGTATGCACAAAGAGTTCACACTGAACGTTTACAAAAACCTCAAGGAATTTCAGTACTTAACTAATAACATTAACCGAGAGTAGGTTTAGACGTGTATGTGGAGGAATATTAACATCCACGTTATCACTTTCACACCTAAAGGGAGCTTCCTAATTGCAAAAAAAAAAGTTTTTTTAAATATATTTTTAATATAACTAATATAAATCATTCAAACCTATGTAAAGTATCAATTTTAATAACTTTGGCATCAAAAAACTTAGTGTCATGAACAAATAGTGCTTCTAGCATTTTTGCCATGTCATATTCAATTGCTTCTAGCCTTGACACTTGACCTCCACAGCCTCAGCATTGTTACCATACGGTGTCATGATCACTTATGCTATCACCGACAACTACAATTGGGGCATCTACTTGAATTCTTTCTCATTCATCCATAAAGCAAAAGTTAATTAATTACTTCATCACTAAAGGACCTTAGAGTATTCACAATAGCCTTGACACTCCTCTCACATTTCATTCTTTATCTTTATCTCTATCCAATTAAATAGTAATACCATTTTAATAATTTTTTTACTAATATTTCTCTCTATGGTTAAGGAAAGTTATAAAGAATGAAACATAGTGATACAACCCCAGACCTGATTCGCATAAGATTCGGACACCACGAACCCACTCTTTCTGAGTTTAAATATCATAGTTTCACGTTATTTTGTTTGTCTTTTGTTTAGATTAAATATTCTGTCAAGAGTTTAGGAGATCCCCCATCTCAAATCGGGTTTTACTTTTGTTATTGTAATCTATTTTTCCACTAAAATCACAACATCCGACTGGTTAGACTCTATCAATGGTTCCATTGCCAGAAAATCGACATGATTCACACCGGTAAAGGTGTTTCATCCGCTTAAATCGCAACCCAATTCGCTGCCATCACCGCCAAGCTCGCTGCCATAGAGTCACAACGGCGTGATGATGTTGCAAGGATCAAGACTGTGATGTTTGGAAAACCAACCCATAACCAAGCATCACCACCACACCTACGCCTTTCCTTGAACCGATGGCATCACCATTCACCACCATCACCAAAATTACCGGTTCCACCACCGCAGCTTTTGGGAATACCGACCACACCACCACCACCACCACCACCAAAATTACTAACTCAACCACTACTGCCGCTAATACTATCGAGAACACCATCGCTACCAGCCTACCACCAAAGCAACCACATTCCATCACCAAAACTATTGACACCACCACCACCCTTGTAGAAGAAAGCTCACTCTCTGGTTTTCTAACAAAAGTTAAAATCAAAAGACATATGGATGTATCATCTTCATCAAAAGCTGACTCTTATAAAACAAAAAAGTACGGATAATTGGATGGAGTTCCTTCATGTTAGGAATAAGGATGTACAATACGACTTGAAATGCAAGGACTTAACTGGCCAATTCCCTTCCTCTCGACTTGAGGTCAAGTCATTTCTTCGGGCAAAAAAATATTGATACGAACCCAAATCTGATTCACATAAGATTCGGACCCCACTTCTTGACCCGAGAACAAATCAACCTTAATATAGGAAGTGGGGCCATGAGGGTAGAAATCCATGAAGTCAGGAGATAAGAACAACTGCCCCCACTCTTTCTGAATTTAAATATCATAGTTTCACGTTATTTTGTTTGTCTTTTGTTTAAATTAAATATTATGTCAAGAGTTTAGGAGATCCCCCATCTCAAATTGGGTTTTACTTTTGTTCTTGTAATCAGTTTTTCCACGAAATCACAACATCCGACTGGTTAAACTTTATCATATAGTCAACTTTTTTACCTTTTCCTTCTATTTTAAAGATAAAGATGATTTTAGGGACTCTATATGAATGTTGTTAACGAAGGAGGTTTGATCAATAAAATTTACATCTGGAACTCTGTACATCTTTGCATCTGCCCTAAAATAACAAAAAGCCTGCTTTGCTGACAAAGTTCAAAAGAAGGGCTATAACATGCGTGATCCCCTACAACGGCATAGATTCTAATATGCTTCATGGCATGAATGGTTACTTTTTCCAAACCTCATCAAATGGAATGTATGTTGTAAAGTTGCAATTAACCGTATTCTTACCATCAATTAATAATGTATACGCAATACTAATTTTGTTCAGACATATAAACAGCATTTTTAAGATGCAATAAAGTAGACAACTAAAGCCATCATTACCCAGTCATCCACCAAACACAAAATGAAAAATGATGTTAACTAGATTGCAGCAAAAACATAGATATGATATGATGCACACCATGAAAAAAAGAACCAAATATCAAAATGATGTATCAGACTAATGAAAGCCAAAAACTTACATAAAGTGTGGGAACAGCAGCCATGACAAAACCGGTGAATGATGCTGTAGCCTGCACACATCAAACATCAAGCAGTGTGCTAACAAATCATATTTAGCAAAAACAAATGCTTCAAATGTGCCACTAACAAAGGCTAACACCAATGGAATTAGTTTTCCCCAACTCCCATCCTAAATTGATAACCTTATGACTTCAGTTCTTCTTTCATCAGGTTAATGTGTAAATTCACTTCTCACCAGATTCAAAAGTACCAATATATAGAGAATTTGATTAAGCAAAGTAAACCCTAAACCCTAATTCTAAAAGTAGAACATCACAAGAGAAGCGGTAAATCGCAATAGGAACTTTACAGAAACATAGAACCATCTTTCAACCCATTCTAGTCGATGGATAGAACCCAATACTGGAATGTATATGAATTTAATCCATTCTAACATTCACGAATGTATGCTCCATGAGAATAAATTGTTGCTGCAATATGATGGATCGATAAAAGAAGAGGAAAAAGAATAATCACCGTGCAGGCGATGAATGTTAAAAGAAAGAAAGCCTGATCGCTTAGGCTTAATCTGGGTGGGCGTACATTAAACGGAGAGCTAGGGTTGGTAAGTTGAACCTCAAAGTTGTCTTTAGGTGTAAGATGCTGTTGGGGGATTCTGACATTTAGAGTGGTAAGAAGATGATTGGAGGAATGGCAACGAGCGGCAAAGAGCGGTGGTGATGGTGTAGAAAGTAGGGAGAGAGGATGGGTGGGGAGGAGAGAGGGAAATTGAAGGGGAAAATGGGTACGAGTAGTAGTCATACAAGTGGGATTCATTACTTGATTGCAGGAGGACGAGGGTGTTGGTGGTGGTGGTGTTGGTGGTGGTGTTGGTGGTGGTGGTGGTGGTGGTTGTGGTCATTTAAGCCGACGGTGGTACCGCCCAAGGTACACTGCTCACGGAGACCGACGCCATGTTTTCTCTCACTCTACTTTGTGTCACCGAGATTAACGAGGTTATGTGTCGTGGGATACAACTCCGCTAAAGTTATCTTCTCGTACTGTTTAGCTGCGTTAGACACACATATGTTACACGAATTAAAATAACACACATATAAATTTATAAAATTTGTTTTATTAGATTAAGTGAGACAATGGATTAAGTCCCTTATGTCCTTGTTGGTTGGGTGATCATGTTACTAATGAATTACTTAATTTGTTCAATTTTTTAGTGTAATGTAATAATATTATGAATCCAAAGATCGCAATCAGGAATTATCATTGTCGGTTGAAGACAAGTCAACGTTTGCGGAATCAACGTTGGCTTGGTTTAATTGTGTTGTAGTAAAATTCAATATCAATAAAGATTCAAAAACACACTAAAAGAAACACAATTAATGAATAATATGTATTTCATTAAAACATGTTAATGATTACAAATAATGAATGAATGATATTAAATTTTGTGATGAATAATGTGACGGCTGCTAGGTTTTGATTGTGAGATTTGATGTGATGTTTGCTGTTTGTGGAATTGTTGTATTGCTATTGTTGTTGTCGTTGAAGCCGCCCATAATTCGAAACCTAGGATCCATTTATATAGACAATGATATTTATGTTATAGGAAACACCGGATCTCTTGGGATTTGAATTGTTTCTGTTAAGGAATCATCGGATTTCTTGGGATTCGCATAACTGCCTTGTTGACTTGTAACACTTGTATTATACAAGTGTTTGTACTCCGTAGGAATAGTGTCTTTCGTAGATGTTTTGTTCTTCCTCAGGTCTTGTTCTCCCGTAGATGTTTTGTTCTTCCGAAGGTCTTGTTCTTCCGTAGATGTTTTGTTCTTCTGAAGGTCTTGTTCTTCCGTAGATGTTTTGTTCTTCCGTAGATGTTTTGTTCTTCCGAAGCAATCTTGTTCTTTCATCCTCAGTGCTGGTTGTTCATACGCAGATCTTTGGATTTATGAGACACTCTATGTTGTTTTCTTTTGTAACAAGAAGAACAGTGAGTTGAGAAATAAAACTCTTTGTTTGGCAATCCAATGACCAGGTCATTTTTTACCAATTTATTCATGTTCTTCATGTTAGAATGGACAAGCCTTCTATGCCATAATTGAGATACATCTTCTGATAGCTTAGATAGAAGGCATGTTTCATGTTTTGTGAGTGATGTGTTATTCATATCCAAAACATAAGTGTTTCATTTTCTTGCTGTTTTGAGGAGGACCATTCTTCTGGAACATTAAATCCTGGCTTAAGAATGTAACAATTAGTATTATCAAACAATGTGGTATAATTTTGATCACAAATTTGAGACACACTTAGTAGATTATACTGTAAGTTTTCACAATAATTTACTTTCTCAAATTTGAGCACACCATTTGTTATCATTCCTTCACCAACAATTTTACCTCCTTGTTTATCCCCACCAAATGTCACATAAGAAGCATTTTTATGTTTGAAGTCATGGAGAAGTGAACAGTTTCCTGTCATATGCCTGGAACAACCACTGTCAACATACCACTTGTTGTCAGCTCTCCAATATTGTTCCTCACTTGCCATGGGTGGAATCTTATTTTCCATGTGAGCCATTAAAGCTTGATTTTCTTCTAAGACTTCCTTCTCATACACACTCCAGTCACAGGTTCCATCTTGAAGAATGATCAGCCCAGAGTCTGTAGAGTTGCTAGTTTCTGTGACATCCGTCACCAAAGGTCCGTCTATTGACGTATTTCCATCATCTTTTCGTTAATCTGTCATTCCTCACCTTTATGAACTATCTGTGTGATTACGCTTATGCCTTTGTCATTACATAACTGTTATTTAAAACCTTTGCCCATATTACTATCATCACCATAAAATACACCATTATATATATATATTATTATTATAAATAAAACCATTTTTAAGTTTCAAAAACCATTAATTACATTTTTATCATTAATATAACGAGTCTAATTAATATCGTTTTCAACCGAAACAAATTTGGAAACCCGAGAGCTAATATCGGGGACTAAACGTGTCATTTTGCGAAACTAGGGCTGGGTATAAATACCCCATACCAGCCCTAGCCTCCTTCTTCTTCTTCATTTCTTCATCCTTCTTCATCTTCTTCTTCTTCACCTTTCTCCTTCAATCTAGCACCAAAAATCGTTCCGTTTGTTGCGTTTTCACCGGCCTAACCTCAACTACAACTGTGACCACTTGTTTCCAGCAGGTAGACGACCTTGGTCGTCCTTTCCTCGCTTGTTTACTTCTGCGTTTTTAGGGTTTCGGGTGTTCGGTCCAACCCGAGCACATGAGGTCGTGTGGGCTTGTGTGTTGTGTTCCTGAGTGTGCTTCTTGCTTAGACATGTTAGGATATTGATTCTGGAAGTCCTTGGAGTCTGAAACCCGTGCACGGAACGGCCGGAAGCCGTTCTGCACTCGGCAGTCGCGATTCTGCTGTTCTGCACGACTGGGACTGTCCACGCGACTGA
>BJCM01093526.1:0-23239 GCA_018326385.1 Flaveria bidentis | reverse complement strand
CTTAATATTATAAAGATATAAACTAATGATAATCATTATATATTTTATCTTTATAAAAACACAAGACATACAATTAAATAGGCACGTTTCCACGTTACGCGATAAAATTTCTTAATTAACATTTAAAACATGCAAACACATAAACATAATACCATAATCACATTGTCAATTAGATTATCATTAATTTAACATTATTAATTATTATTAGGTCACCAACGTTAAACAAAAACTAGTGTGTGCTTACGACACGTGTATGCAAGACTTAACGGAACTAACGGGGTTTGATAACGGAAATTTACCGGATGTCACAATACCATTCAAGTTGAAAATCTTGTATCTATTCTCACATTATCAATGTAGAAAGGGAGTTCATACTCGAGTGTATTCATAACATCACAATTATAATCACTTGGATACATCTTGGCCAACCTTAATATCTTTGGTTGATCAAATTGTTAAAAATTATCAAGTGGACTTAAAGAACTCATACACGTAAGCAATTCAGTGGTATCCTCGTTAAAGTTGTCGCCAAGCTCTTGGATTTGCATATCAAACACAGTGTTGAAACATTAAACCTCATAATATTTCCGAAGGGTGATATTGGTCTTTTGTCTTTGATTTTTTGGGTTAATGTATGGTTCGTTCATTTCTGGCAATTCAATATCATATTTTTCACAAAAGGACGTGACTTCTTCCAAAAGATATTCAAAACCTTCAACTCTAACTTTTTGTAGTTATAGCTTTGTTGAATTTACCATCTCAATAGCATTTACAATATATTATTCTTTCCTTTGGAGAGCTTGTGATAATATATTTGTAATCCCTAAAAGATGCTTATCAAGTGTACATAATAAACAAAGTGAAATTTTGTCAAATATATGTGAAGCCCACGTGGTTGTTTTTTACTATCATTAATCTCACTTTCATTTTTAATATATTGTAGTATTTCAATAATAGAATGATATAAATCAACCACACGAACAAGTGTTTTGTGATGAGAACTCCATTGGGTATATCCGGCTCTTGCAAAAGACATTTCTTTTTTCAAACCCCTTTCAGTTTTAATTTTTGAACGCCTTATTGCTTCTTCTAGTTTCTTCTTTTGACTCTCTAGAAGCATATCTTGTCTTTTGCAAATGCACAAACAACTTTAGTTAAAGTTGATATTTCTAAGAAAAAATTCCAAACTTCATCATGTTTGTTGGCAATGGCAACAATAACAAGTTGAAGTTTATGATCAAAACAATGTATATAATACGTCGAAGAATTTCTTTTATAATTAAAGCTTTTAAACCATTGAACTCACCAAACATGTTGCTTGCACCATCGTAACCTTGACCTCTAATCATAGTCATACTCAAATTAAATCGAGCAAATAATTCATCAACGGCAGCTTTAAAAGATAATGAAGTTGTTTCCATGACTTTAACAAGGCCAATATATCGCTCTTTAACTATTCTATATTTATCAACATACCTTAAAACCACGACCATTTGTTTCTTATTTATACGTCTCTTGATTCATCAACTAATATTGAAAAAATATCATCACCAAGCTCCTCAAGAATTTGTTTTAACACTTTTTGTGCGAAACAATTACAAATATCTTTCTGAATTTTTGGAGATGTCATTTGATTATTACCCGGGGCATGTCCTCTATAAGGAGAATCTTCGGACGAGTACGAAAAGAAAGTCCACCATTCAATAAAGATCTAGCAACAATAACTGAGGTACTCAATCTAATTCGATACTCCTTTTTCTGTTTTTCACTTTGTTTCTCAAATGCAACATGTATAGATTGATTTTGTTTAAGTAAATCATCATATTTCTTTACTGAATTATTATGAAAACTGTTCACATCACCCACATGAAGCATAAATCTATCAATTTTATTCCAACTATTAAACCCGTCTGTCACAAATGCATCCCTTTGATTTCCATCATATTCTTTAAACAAATAACAACACAAGCAAAATGCTTTATCTGTCTTCACGTTATATTCTAACCGATTTGCATATTGGTCAAATCATTCTTTTCAAAAACGTCTAGCATTACCATTAAACATTCTTTGCGAAAACTTATGACCGTGGTTGACATGGACCTATCATCCAATATGCTCGTCTAGTTTCATCTTTTTATTAGGGTGATAAGAGTTAATAGGTTTACGTTCAAAAGGATCCCATAGAAGATGTTCTAAATCTATTTTATCCGGAATACCACTTGGTGATGATGATTCCGGTAACTTTCTTTTAAGAAATATCTTCATAATCCTAAAATTAAAATCAACATATATCGTTTAATATTTATTCAAATATTAACTATTAAAAACCTAAGAATCAAAAACTTTAGTTAATATAAAATAAAATAATTATAAATATTCAAGTAAGATGAATCATCAACAAACATTCACAATCACTACACGTGGGAAATATAATTCATATAAAATAATAAAACGAAACAATATATATACAAAACTTATGGATATTTTCGCCACTAACTTGTTTTGGCAAATGGAAATTCTTCAAGAAGATTTTTAGGATAAACTGATGAAGAGTTTCTACGTTTCTTTCTATGGTAGCCGATTCCGTCCCCGACCTTCGATTTCTTTTTAAGGTTTGTAGTTCAAATGAAAATCTTATGATGTTTAAGACATTTCAGATTAATGAAATATAGATTGGGCTTTTAATTTAAATAAATGGGATTACGAGATTCAATAACAAATTAACCTATTAGTGATTATATTTGAACTTATTCTTTTTAAACTGAAACAAACTATTAATTTATATATTTAGTAGGATGAATATTTTTATAACTTATTTTGATTTTATGGGTCGTAATTTTTTTTCATAGGGGTCGTAATTTTTTTTCAAAGGGTCGAAGTTGAAAAACACACAGGGTCAATTGAAAAACATCAATACACGTTACATATAAAAGATAATAATTCGTCGGGGTCGGTTGACCCCTCCCCACTTAGGGTAAGTCGGTTGACCCAGGGGCAAAGCTTTATGGGGCCGGGAGGGCCCCCCGCCCCTCTCTTTTTTTCGTCAGTAGTGTAAATTTTCGGTTCGATAGTGTAAATTTTCGATCCGGTAGTGCAAATTTTTTAATAAATATAGAGTCCGCCCCCCCTTCAAATAATTTACTTCGCCTCCGCCCCCTAAACTTTGGTTCAAGCTCCGCCCCTGGGTTGACCCCTCCCCACTTATGGTAAGTCCGCCACTGGTCGTACATAGTGTTTTTCTTTTGTAACTTTAATTTCAAATTACATTTAGTTTTTCATTGTGTTTGACACCAATGTGTCAACTTTCAAAATGGTGTTTGGTTTGATGATCGTGTTTTATAAATGCGTGTTTTATAAATGCGTGTTTTATAAATGCGTGTTTTATAAATGCATGTTAATTGCAACATGATGTATTAGGATTTGGGCATGACGACATGACGTTTTTAGCATTTCCCTCGTGGACACACATCTAACCCAACTTTTTATTTGTACATGATATGTGTGTACTAGTTATGCTATAGAAGGTGATTAATATGTGATTAGCTATAGTTGAATTCATAGAAACTAATAACGTTTTTTAACAAATGCTAAATCGTATTCAATTTTTCAAACGAAGTTGGCATTGACTTTTTAAATAAATAATTAATTAATCGTATAACACATAACATTTCCTAACAGTTTTGATATTTCATTTTTTTAAAGGATTTAAATCGACTTGGATTATTACAAATGTATTGTTGAAACTAACTTCAATCAAGAAATCTCGTTGGCGCGCAAAGTTATATATTTTATAATATAAGTACAGTATATTTATCAAAACTAGTAACATTTCCCCGCGCGTTGCCGCGGACAGAGTTAATAACATGGAAGATATTTCGCATGTGTTGGTTTTAGTTTTGTGACATAATAAAGACAATATCTAAATTTTAAGTTAAAAATAATGATGATTTTTCAACTAAGTAACCATGGTCGTGAGAGCAAATTTGCATATATCACCATATGATTAATAATTAAAAGGTTAGTTAATTTTTTTTGAAATCGTATATATGTATGTAGTTACACAAGAAAGACATTCAGATTCAATACAACACACAACATGATTAAACCAAATTAGGCCAAGCAAAACAAAACTTAAAACTAACAAAATGTAAAGTTTGAGAACTTTCCACGGTTCAAAGTGGAACAAAAAGGTGTATTAAATCAGAGAGAACAAAAGCAAAAGCCGCACACATAGAGAACTATAAAGAACCCCCAAGTGAACGGGGTTGCTTGAAGTTGCAGACCTACTTCAAAATACGACAGTTAATTAGTGGTGAAATAGAAGTAGAGAACCATTTAGCCGACCCACCTATAAACACAATGGTTCAATGGTTAAATCGGGATCCACATGTAAATGCTTCAAGTTCTAAACTTTAAATTCTTTAAACATTCTCCATCTTTAAAAATCATTTACCAAAGTTCCACATTGATTTTGCAAGCATATGGATTAAGAAACAAACTTTTGATGTGGTAAAATGGTTGACCCCAAACCTTTGTAACTAAAAAACGAATCTCAAACATCAATTGCTCAAACCTTTTCAACTAAAAGATGAATCTATAAATAAAATCCCACCATATATACTAACATGATTAAACTAATTATAAACAACAGACTATACAAAAAAAATAAAATCAATCAATATACTCTTTGAGCACAAAATTATGACCAACCTTCTTTGATCTTCACCAAAGGTTTCTTCTTTGTCTTCTTCAACCACTGCATGCGACAATAACTATAAACCACTCAAATAATCGATCTTGGCAAAAATAATAATAAAAAAAGTAAGAGAAAACTCAAAACTTGCCCTCCAAAATATGTAATTTGATCTTTATCTTCCACCGTTTTCATTTTCTGGGGGTTTAAAAAGGATTTCGATGGACGATGGCGGTATTCGAAGCCTCTTATGTCACCACCGACACAACACTACGCCACGTTCTTCATCTTCATCTCGCAACATGGGTGTGTAGAAGCCTCTAATCTTATTGATCTTTTATCTCGATGCGTTTGATGAAAGAGAAAGAAAGAAAAAGTTATACGTTAACGAGAGATAAACTTACTATAGTAAATTAGAAAAAAGCGATTTCCCAGCAGTCTGCAATAATAATAATACATCAAGTAGCAGTTCAACAGACAATAAAAGGAGTACACCAAAATCCATGTTGTTTTGCAACTTATCAAACCTAGGTGGCCAAACCATAAAACTATAGAGGTTTACTGCACAAACCGACCAAATACATTAATATGTGTATATATAATAAGTCAATATTCATTTCAATATTTAAACTACATTATAAAGGATCATTTGAAAGTGTGATATATAACTGTGAATATAAATTCTAGTTATGTTTCTTAACACATTGCTCGTAAGATTTTTTTATTTTAAAAGATATGAAAACATATCTATTTGGTTAACTCGTCATAAGGGTCCATAAACGGTTCATCATGACATGATCAAAATAATAAAACGTTAATCATATAACCCGTAGACAATAAACTTGAGTGAGAATGTGATTTATGAATGTTCGATTTATAGTGTATTGTGTTACAAAGCAAAACAGAAAAAAAAATAGTTAGATAACCAGTTTTATGATATAATTTAAATTTATTAATAGTGTAAGTTTTGTTCATTGTTAAATTTAATAAAAACATGGTTGGTATATATTTGATAGGAAGATTTTGAAGAAAAATATTTCTTCTCGATAATTCAATAATTAATAAAACTACTTATAAAATTAATCGAATAATTATCTAAAACTATCTTTTGTACAAAAATTAAAAACACACATCAAACGTCCCTATATATAGATACAAGGTGGATATTGAGGACATGTATTATGGTCTTTTAAATCCTTGATGTCGATGAAGCTCCTGTAATAGAATTTTAACGGTTTCAACTTATACAAGTGGCAATGTATGTCTGTGATTACACTCACGTGTCAAAGACCACCTACTTCTATGCTCACTAATGGTGGTGTTCCACACCTTACACCACTACTGCTTCATCACCCACGCTCGCCTATTCAATTTTCATAAGTCAAAACATGTTAATTGACATAATAGGCACAAATTAAAACTTATATTAAAAATCTAACTCATGTTGTTAAAGTTGCTTTTCTAGTTTTTAGACTTTTGTCATGGACCTTTTTGTCTTATTTATTTTGGCCCCCATATTATATGTGGATTTTAATTTTTGCCAACATGTGCTCCTTTTATATACTTCTATATCTTTGTTGCACTTCTTTTTGTCTTTGATTTTATCCCCCGGTTTGAATTTCTCTCTCTTAAAACCAAAATCCAAAAATATTATAACTTTCACTACATTTTATTAAAATATATTATATATTTTTATGCTCGACATTAAACCAGTGCCAATGTACCATAATAACTTTAAAAGAAAGTAATATTCATTACATATTTGGTAATCTTATGTCATAAATACAAATTGCATTTCAGGCATGCGGAAGTCTATGTATATTATAGTATAAATAATTGTATATTTGTTTTGGGTATTCATATAGTTCCAACTTCCAACATAACAGTCATAAAAAATGATCATTGATCCATATAGAACGATATCCAAAATACTTACTAAGTCAGACTGCGACTTCAATGGAATAATTTGTTTGCCAAAGAATGATGTCGAGACCAATTTAATAGGGCACATGTATCCGTATTTGCAACCACTAGTCACTACCGGACTTATTCTCGAAGTAAAGTTACATAGCGCGAGTGATGGAAGCACTTACAATGCGCGACTTAAACTGAAAAACAAGAGGTACCAGTTAACAAATTTCTATACAATTGTCACAAATTATGGATTAAAGGCTGGAGATTGGATCGAGTTTGACTTGCCTTCTGGACCATTGGATGAGCATATAGATATGAGATTTGACTTTACTTCTGTTTCAGATTAAAGAAGGTGAAACATCAACAATATCAAAATGATTGAATATGTAACTATTTTATTGATGTAAGGAATGCTTAATACAATACAATAAACTATAAGTTGTTTAAAATCTTGTTATCGATAAAGACGGAAGATAAAAAATTTGGAACTACCTCAACGGCTCAACCATATATAAGTAAAAATAAAAGGTGAATTGTTTAGAGCATCCGCAACGGTGGATGGAAAAAATAAAACCAAACATGTCACACAGCTGTCATATCAGATTTTCACACATTCACTTTTAAACATCAACAAAAAAAAATTTCTCCTCCAACACTACATCCACCCTCAAACACCCTGTATTCTATATCATCACCAACTTTTATATTGGTTTCTTTA
The DNA here is from genome assembly GCA_018326385.1 of Flaveria bidentis. Lineage (NCBI taxonomy): Eukaryota > Viridiplantae > Streptophyta > Magnoliopsida > Asterales > Asteraceae > Flaveria > Flaveria bidentis. Next base: position 15,914 of record BJCM01093526.1, on the reverse strand, counting down.
AACCAAAATAGTTTTTAAATTATCTTACTTTTTATTTCATAAAAATCAAATATAAATTAAATTTTAATAATTGAATTTATAATAAAATTTATAAAAATCATATAAACTAAATTTTAAAAATATTATTAGAAAATTACATAAATAATAAATAAAACAACCACACGCAACCAAAACTAAAAAAATTATATAAGCAAATTAAAAAATAAATATATCAACCTCACACAAATCGACTATTGTTTAATGGACCACATATGCTCCATTAAATCGTTTCCAAGTGCATGATGAGCTTCATTGTTACATATATTCTCGAACCTTGCCAAGTGTCCTTCGAAAACTATTGTCGATTCATGGTTTGCTGGCTCAGGACCAATCGATTATTTCATCTCCTTCATTTTCTACAATCATATTATGTAATATAATGCATGCATACACTAAATCGCTTATTATCTTTTTGTTCCAAATTTTTGTTGTCCCTCGTATAATGTTCCATCGAGCTTGAAGGATACCGAATGCCCTCTCGACATCCTTTCTTGTCGATTCATGACATGTTTTAAATTCCAATAACATATTTGGGCTTTGAGGATATTTGAAGTTTTTCACAAGAGTCGCCCATTCAAGATAAATACCATCTGCAAGCAGTTTCATTCACTATAAAATTGCATTGAGGTGTCACATCTTCTAAAATTTCATTGAATATTGGTGATTGATTTATGACGTTAATATCATTATTCGACCCCGTCACGCCAAAATATGCATGCCAAATCCAAAGGTCATGTGATGCAACTATCTCGAGCATGATGATAGGATGTCCATGGTCACCTCGTGTATATTGACCTTTCTATGCAGTGGGACAATTTTTCCAAGCCCAATGCATATAGTCAACACTTCTTGGTATTCCGGGAAACACATGCTTCGTTGAATGCGCATCTTTTGTTTGGTCTTCTAAGATATTTTTTGAAGAAAGTTCAATAACACCTCTACAAAACCTCCAAAGACACTCGAGAGCAGTATTTTCACCAATACGTACATATTCGCCCATTTGGTCCGCTGCCATTCCATATGCTAACATTCGTATGGCACATGCGCGTTTTTGTCGAGGAGATAAACCAGTTCTACCCATTGCATCAACTCTTTGTGTGAAGTATGAATACTTGTTTTTCAAATCGTAGACAATTTGATTGAAAAGATGGTGATTCTAGTTATTTCTAGATCCTTGGAGTACATGTGAATGTTTGAAACAGTTGAAATTGTGGATAACCAGATTGTTGTGTAAATGGTGGATAACCGGGTTGTTGTGGAAATGTTGGATAACCGCGTTGTTGTAAAAATGATGGACAACTGGTTTGTTTGTTGTAATCATAGTCACAGGATTCCCTCCCCCACCCCACGAATCGCGAACCGGATCGGCCATATTGGATTCGGGTACATTCGCGTACCAATCGCCCTACGATTCGCGATCCGGTTCGCTATAATATGCGAATTCAATTTCAATGAAAACCGAACCAGTCTACTCCGATTCGCGAATCGGATCGTAGCAATTCGTGAATCCAATCAAATAGAAACGCGAATGGGACTCAAAATGGCATGTTTAGACTTTCAGTCTTATTAATTAATGGTTGATTACTTTGAGTGCTTACTTTACGTCAATAATTTTCTCCCGCTATTTGATAATGGCCCCAATATCATTGCATCTATTATAAATTGGCACCTACTAATCCACTAATTATCTTTAAAAATATAATATAGATTATTTTTTATAGGATATGACGTACCACACTATATGGTACACCGTACCGCGTACCGAATTGACGTTCCAAATGAACCTACCCCTAGTGTACCGAATTTTAAACTTTGACAAACCGCGTACTCGTTTCCGTACCGCGTACCAAAGCGTACCGTGATCCATGTGACTATGGTTGTCATTGTTGAAATCCAAAGTTTGGATTTGAATTGAAATCCCAAGGTTGGATTCGACATCATATTGGTGTTTGAGTCAGGATGGGTTAGCATTGATAAGCAAATGTTGAAGGAGATAATTATCATGCATTTTTTGAGAGAAATGATTGAATTTTATGGATTTATAAAGTGTGTAGCAAATGTTGAAGGAGATTAACATGTTGGATTGTATGATGTGAATCGCGGTGCATATTTGATGGTCTTGTTATTTTTTTAAATGGTTAATAAAATAATTGTTGAACCACTAGTTTACTCGATCATAATTATTACTCGAGGTTTCTATTGAAGAACTTTAGGGCATTAGGCTAACTCATCTCCGAACAAAAGCCCGTACATTTGTTTCTTCACATTTGAAGCCCATTTTTTTTTATTAAAGTTGAGACTTGAACCCAATACATATTTATATTTAAATAAAATATTAAGTTACATCACCTTAACCACTTAAGATATGAACCATGAGTATTACTAGTACTTAAAAGAGTTTGATTTATGCTTAATCTATAACAAAATAATCTTATTTATTTAGTTTTATTACAAGAAAAATGTCATGGAAAACAACTTACGCCAGGTATACACATGTGAGTGAAAAGTGTTGGAAAATAAAGTGAGTTATTACTCTTGTTTGAGTGAAAGGGTGTGAAAGTTATTACTCTTGTTTTAAAACTTATATAATTCAAATTAAAGAAATCATAAATTAAACATATATAAAAAAATTACATAAATATTAAAAGAACTAGAATAATAAAAATAATTAAATCTAGATGACCTCATATTTCTCTATTTCTTTTTGTTGGGTTTCATAAAACTCATGTCGCGAACCTTACACCATAATCCACCAAAGAATCGTACCCGCCTTGGTAGCAGATGTTTTAAGCTTGCAAAAGTTTGTTGAAACCACCTTGTGGTCGGAGCGATTGGTTGAACCCAATTTGTTGTTGTGAGGCATCTTGGACTCGATAGGTTGTTTGAATCATTTGGATTCGTTTTTGGTGTGAAAATGAAAATTTTAGGTACTTTTTGACAAAATGTTGGAGGGTTGTATGATTTTTGGTTTGAGAAATATTTTTGACAAATTTTGAATTAGAGTTTCAATAGATGATAAGAAAAACACTTCAAATCTTTAACCCTAACTCAAAATCAAAACAAAGAAACCAGGAAACAAATTTTACAACTATCTACGACCTCTATTATACTTAGACAACACAAACAACACAAAAAGCAAGCTAAAAACTCATGGAGCAAGATGCTACAATATCAAACTATGAACATCTAAGATTCCAAATGACAACCAAAATTAAATATTATAACTGACTTTGTCTATCTGTCAACAATGATTTTATATTGCAACATACTTCAAGTTTCCATTTTATTGTCGCCAAAGCTTCCAACTAATCGAGTTTAGTTCGTCAACATATTCATCTCGGATTGAACACCTTCTGCCTCTTATTTGTCCAAAACATCCATATAGTCTCTCACACAATAAACATTCAAATTATATAAGTTTTGTAATTAATATACCAACTTATTTAATAATTTTTGGAACAGAAAATATATTCTAACTTTTACCTTTCCCTCCCATTTCACTTCCTAAGTAAATCAATAAGACACAAATGGTAAATAAGCATTTAAGTGGACTATGTATACATTTACATAAACATTGAAAAAAGATTAATTACTATTTTGTTTTACTTGTTCTTGCAATATTTAGTGTTGTGTAAAGATCCCTCTCCTACCAACACGCACACGCACATGAGGGTCTATGCCAAAACAAAATTTATGTTGAGAACGATAATGATATAACGCACTTGTAGGTAGTGCTTTGAATGTGACACGTATAAGACGGTTACATAACCGCCTCACTTTTTCTCATTGATATGATTATCTTCTATTCGTTTGTACACATGTATTATGTAGTTCTCATAATTCTCAACGTGTATAATTATATTTATATATAAATGTTAGCTATGACTGAGATTTTCTATTATAAGCTATATGAATTACCAATACTTAAAAAGGTAACTTGATGAATGTCCATTTTAGTATCTTAGGCATTAAGAATTGAATTCAATGGCATGTTTTATTGGTTTGGCATGTAATTTTCTTACAAAAGAAAGGAAAAGTTATGATCCGATGTACGATAAGTGCATGATATCATAAAGGAATCACCGTTAGGTTTCAACCCACATGAGAAAGTTGGACAACGACCGCATAGAAAGTTACTCGTTCAATTAGAATCAAAATCTTCACCTAGTTTACGTACATGCTATGTCACCTTCGTATGAAAGTATATAACCATGCCTTTTGTATGCTAAGCACGCCTCCGTTGTACAAATCATCATCTCTATCCTACATGAGACTTGAGTATAATACAACCTTTTGCTTGTTGGACAATCAAAATATCGTTAGACCAAAAGCTGTTTAGTAAATCATGTGAGTTTACATATTGAAACAAACTAGATGGGTGAGGGGTTAGGACCTAACGGTAAGAGGTGAGTCTCACAAGGTAGTAATTTTGCCTAAGACCAAAAATTATTATAGCAAAATTTTAGGTGTTTGACATTAGAAATAAATAAATAAAAACAAGTTTAATTCAAAATTTGGGCGTTTTACAAAACATTTTAGTTTATTTATATGAAATGGAGTGATAATAAGTTAAGAATAGCTAAGTTTCAACCAACAAAAGAAAAGTGAGATAGAGATGGAATGTTTAAAGTGACTTAAAGTCACTAATCTAATTTTGAATCAAACCTTCAACTAATGTAGATAAAAAGGTTTGTCATCTTCTTATGAATTTTTACATCATGGCATGTACGTGTGTTCTACGCTAGATTTATATTGGTTCGTTGAATTTGCACGCTAGATGATCAAAACTTACTATAATACATGCTACTTTATTGGTTGATCGATGATACTAGATAATCCTTTAAATAATTGGTTTAGGCTAATTGGAGCTTGTTGTATGAATTTGATTCTAAATATACATGAAGAATAATACGTCAACAAGTGTGTGAGCATTTTTACTTTTTGTTTTGAACGTGATACATATATTAGTTCTCATCATGTTATATGCACTATCTAGTTATTATGTGGTTTTTGTACTTCTTCACATATAATTGGTTTTAAATACAAAAATCAACACACAAATATATACAACGATGTTTATTATCAACAATAGATTATTTTATTGACGAAAAGAATGTATCTAAATCATTTAACTTTCTACTAATAATTCATATTAAAAAAATAGTTATTACATACAACTAGACATGTAATGATGTAATGTACATAAAACCCTCTCAACATTATTATTATTTCTTTTAACTTTTGTCTATACATTTGTAGATAATATAATCTGCGCACATATGTAGGTTATATACATAAATAAAGTTTCTTAATATATTTTTTTTTAATTTCAAAAGAGATTAATAAACATTGAATTTATTTTGAACCATTTCTCTATATTTTAAAAGTTTTAAAAGCTAAAATAAATTAATTTAATTATTTTGTTTGGCGAGTCTTCATGATATATATTTGGGTTATTTGATTTTAATAATCCCAACTTTTATTATTGACCGGGACTAATCACAAATAAAAAAAAATCAAACACTTCAAACTTTATGTTTATTTTCCTCCAACAATCTCTTACTAACTAAGGTTTTTTGATGTTGCGGACTATTTATGTGACTAAAACACTAAACAGAAAGTTGATATTTACCATCAAGGCCGTCAATTTAAAACTTCGGTATCCTGAAACTCGACAATTTTTACCACCTAATCTGAATCACTTAACTAGTTGGAAGTATATTGCAAGTGAGATGGAGGCTAGGAATCAGAAAATTGACTTCATGAACTTTGGGAGGTGGTGAATTTGAAAATAAGGGGGTCACATTTCATCAAAAAAAATAATGATGATTAACTTTCAGTTACCAAGGGACCGTTTGAGGAAAATAAACTTAAAGTTAGAAATGTTTGTAAATATTTTTTGAGTTGATATTAATCCCGCACAATAAATGAAATGTAAAATTATTAAAATCCAACAGCCCTGTATATTTTTACGTGCCGTTTCAAAAATTCTTTTTTGTGTGTTGGTCCGGTAAAGAAATGATATTTGTGTGCCAAAAAAACCGAGTAACCAACTAAAGTTTTTGCATTGTGTATCCGTTGTCATCCTTTAAATGGTTTGGTTTAGTTATGCACTTATACCATCTTATCCGGTCCAATTTTCAAAGAAAATTTATCCAATATTACTATATTATTACTAAAGTTACATGCTAACTTCTATTTGCACAAGTGCTTTAACTTAAAACAAAAAAAAATATTTTAAATTTAAAGCTATAAAGCATTCATTTAACATTAAAATAAAAAAAAATATACAATATTAGTTTTCTAAATAACAAATACAACATAAAACTATAATGGTTTTTACATATGAAGCCTTAGAGCATTCACAACTCACTTTCTATCTTCATTTTTATAATTACATTAAAAATCATTATTTTTTTTCTTTTTTTCAATAAAATAATATTTTTCACTTTCTATCTCCATCTCTATAATTACATTAAAATTCATTATTTTTCTCTCTTTTTTTCAATAAAATAATATTTTTTATACTTTTATCATTACATTACATTTGTTCTCTCCTCCACTCACATCAACTTTTAACAAATATTAAAAAGTTAATAGAGATAAACAGTGTTTTATCAAATATAAAGATGAACGCACTCACAAAATTATATAGAAGGATTAAGGACTAGTGATAATTGGGCTTGAATGGGCCTGCAGCCAAGTCTTGCATGAAATTGGTCTTGTAATCTGGTTTAACAAGTATTGGACTTGTATTACTTTCATCTGGAAGCAAGAATCGATATGAACTATTGGGCTCAACTAGGCCCAATTTTCATTATAGTTACGAGAGTCAGAGAGGATTGGGGGCAAAGAAGTAGGTGAAGTGGTTGGATTTTACAAGCTGTTCTCACCATTGATGATCGTGATTGCAAGAACCTATGGAGAATAACATACTGAAAAGTCAAGACTAGACTCCCTATGGATCATTGATGTTTGACCGATCAATTATGTATGAATTTGTTAGTTATATTTTCCGACAATTTTTTCATATTTTTAAAATATATTTTGGTGCATATTATGAACTAGTATTAAGCTTTCACTTTGCGACATGACGTAAAATCATGCCAGATAGCATCAATGTCACACCATCAACGGCAACCGCTAACGTCGAAAAAACTCGTATTAAAAAAGAAACAAAATCGAACGGAAAGTAGATATTAAAACGTTGAGCCACGCTTGTGACACGTAAAACGTTAAAAACAATAGCTGAGTCGATCTAGGATCCAGACGTTACAACTTGCTGCTAAGTAGGAAAAAGTAGGCGTAACAACATTGAACCACACACGAACGTTATGACGTATTGTCTCTCAAAATTTAGAGCGAAATGTATACGAAAATTTTGTATGATAAGAAAAGAATAGACGATCAAAGTTAAAAGTAAAAAGTTATAAGGGTTAAAGTTATAATATAGGTAAACGCATTGGATTTAAAATAAAAAGAAATATAAAAAAATACATGTACAACTTCTAATGCTTAAAGTATAGCCACCAATGCAACCTTAAGTTGCTAATTAGTATATATAAATATATTACATGTATTTTTGTTTATTTTAAGCAACACTTGTTTGAGTGGAATGTAATCTACTTTAGTTTGTTTCGGTTGATTTCGTAGGATTGATGTGTTAGCGAGAGGGACGAAAGACTTGGGGAAGCAAGGCTAGGTTGTTGAAGAAATGTTTGAATTTAAAAGTATCTGCATAACAGAAACTTTGAACAGTCGTCCAGATTTCATTTATAAATTTTACATTGCCGTGCAAATTTGTAGGACAAATTCCTAAAGTTTAGGACTATAATAATTTTTGTTTGGGGATGATTATTACCAGATTTTCTTTGATTAAAGAGAAGAAACTTAAAAGCCTGAAATAAGTCATAGGAGAATTAAATGATTTATATAAATAAAAGAGGAATGGAGGATCTAAAGAGTCTTTTATATTAAAAATTTTGTATATTAAAATTTCATTTGTGTTCTGTTAAAGCTTTTAGGGATTTGAGATGTAAGTTGACTCTTTATTTTTAATTGTGTTAGGGATAATCTTTTAGGTTTAGCTTATAAACCTATTTACAGTTTGTGTTCTTGTTCCTTCTTTTAATATCTTGACAAGAATGTTGGATGTCACTTCATTTGGAAAACAAGAGTTTTAACAAATGTTGATGGGTGTAAGATAGCATCAAGGAAAAATATGTATTGTTTACGATGGGTCTTGTGTGTGTATAGGTATACCATGTATGCAAATTTATTAATGAAATTAATCAATAAATTTACAACTAACTAAAACATCAAGTGGTTATAGCGATATTATTTATAATTTTGTTAGGAGTTGTGGATTGTTATATTAAAAATCAAATTGAACTATAAAGGAAGATGAATCATTGATTATGCAGAACTAAGTACAAAACTTGAGAATCATTCATTTTATTGGTTCTTATGTTATAAATGTATGTTTATATGAATACATAATAGTATTGTAGTATCATTGATATGTCAGAGCTTGAGAAATAAACCATTTTCATTATGATGAATTGTGTTTGATTTAAAAAAAAAACAGGGACAACTACAAGATTATTGGAGATGCATAAGAACTAAAAACATATGAAACTAGTGATATGAACTTTTGGTATTAATACATCCTTTTGTTGGTAGTTCAACTCTCATGGTCTTATTAATGGCTTCTTATATCAGGTTTGTTTATTACTCTTAATCTCTTTATTATTAGGCCATTGTTAGTTGTTATTACGCTTGCTACCTTGATGTTGTATGCTTGCATTATTTGTCATAATCATGTATTCACAATCCTGACTTTTATGATGTAGAAGATTTGTGCAAAGAAATACACATGAGAAACTTTTGTCCAGTTGATTATGATTCCTTTTAGGTTATCTTTTATTTGAACGGTTAGAAATAAACATAATCTGAACCAACATAACATATGCTCATGTTAAATCAAAAGTATGATTATGTAGTTCAAAAGGGAAAAAGAGTAAACTAAGTTACGTAGTTCAAAAGGGGGAAAAGAGTACACTAAGACCTCAAATTTTTTACTTTGCTTGGGGCCCCCAAAATAATTGAGCCGCCCTGCTAAAGACTAAAGTGCATCTTGAAATTACTTTATTTTGGCAGCTAAGAATGAAGGAGTAAGAGAGCAGTTGCCTTTAGTTTTCTTTTTCTTATGGATTTTTTTGGATTTTGAAGATAATTAATTATTTTGTGTTTTGATTCATAAGTTTGATTTATTTTGATTTTGATTGATCCAGTCGTCATATTCAGCTATAACACTTTTCGTTTCAACATTACGGTTTAGTTTCTTTGGTTTGATTCGAACACTTATGTGAATCGTTTATAAGATCTTTTTATTCTAATAGTTTGTTTGTTTCATTCTTGATCTTAAAACCGGATTTAATCCGGAATATATTAGATTGTTAGTAAAATTGATAACTTTATTAATTTCTTTAATAATTTTTTAAAATTTTAAAACTTTAATCAAGTTTTAATTTTTGATACAAGGAACGAATAACGCTTTGAGATTGTTTATGAATTCAATCTTGTTATAGACTCATAATCTAGTGTGAGTTGAGAGTAGCAAATTGGTTCTAATCAACAAACTATGCTTGATTAGACATTAGATAGAGCGAATGTTAGAACAACTTGAGGTCTAGTATTTATACAAATCATTAATTAGATATAATCATTGCACCGTAATCGTTAATGATCCTAAACTAGATCAAATCAAGAAATTACTTTAGTGTTTGAATTAGTGTTCATATTTGATTTTACTTTATAATTTAGGTGATGTTTTTAGTAATAATTTTTTATAATTAAAAACAACAAAAATATTAAACTTTGTACTTTTTTGCAGAACCTTAACTCGGCCGCATAGAATTTTCTTTGTTGTTTTGACATGGTCGTGGTAACTTGCTGAATTTTTTTTTAGTTTTTTTCAATTTGCTTTTTAGTTTTAGGTTCCAATTAAGACCCCTATCTGTTTTAGTCACAACCAACCAAAGCAGTTGTGATAAAACATATTTGGTATTAAAATAGTTAACACTATCCTTAAGTAGACGAATCCTACTTCCGCTCATATTATTCTTAGTGTGTGCATGTAAGTTCACATGTTCATATCTTATTTGCTGGATTTGACCCCAAGAGAATTTGATGCGAGTTGTAACATGGGAAAACGATGAAAAAGTCGACTTGGCAAAATAACCCTCACTTTTGAACTAGGCTTTGAAGTTATCAAGAATCACCCTCAAAACCTAAGCCTTATTATGCACACTTGTTTTACATCAAAGACCCTACATACTAGGGTATCAAACGGTACCATTGAACTTATAAATTCAAATACTCATCGCTAAAATCTACTAGATGGCATGCCAAATATATTTGTTAGTCATGTTGATGTGATAATTATTTGTTCTATTATATATGAACACTAGTTTAGAAATTTGTATAATACACAGCTTGAATGAAAATATTGAATAATTTTTATAATAAAATATGATTGAAATTATGTATAATTAACTATTTTAGGTAATAAAACAATAGCAATATTTTATAAACTTTCATCTTCAAAAAGCGTTTGCTTTAAAAAATTATTTTTTAAACACTCCAAATTTTTTAAAAAATAATTTTACATAACAATATCATTTTTAAAAGTTCTTTGTATTAAAAACTTTCATATTTCATAAATTTTTAATTTTAAAAAAAATTAAGTTTTTAATAAAAAGATGCTTTTGAAAAATATTAAAAAAATCATAACCATTATTGTATCAATAAATGGTTATTTTTCATTTTGGCAATGACTTGTGTCCAATTCCTAGGTGAAACCTAGGTGGATAGTTAAGAAAAATATCATGTGGTTTCTAGATATGTTGGTTTACTAGTATAAATAATTTGTTTTTGTATTATGATATTATTAGCTTTTATGTTTGTATAAATTAAGGAGAATTTCATATACTACCCCTCGTAAAATACATATATATATCCAACCAAAACTTGAATATTATATATGCTCTTAAAAGCTACTTAAGATACATATTTAAGCATATAATTAACACATTTCAAAAAATACCATTTTACCTTAATTTTTCAAAACTTTGATGATTCATATTTAATCATCTCTAATCATATATTTTTATATTCATCTGTCAAAAAAATTTTCTTAAGATATGGCATATACCCATTTATATTGAATTTTAGTTGTAATTTAGGGATTCTTTTGATATTAAACAAAGAATTACACTAATAGTATTTATTCAACAAATTTATTTAGGATGATGAACTGTTGTCGGCCTTTTGGCAAAGGTTCATAGACAGCCCCCAGGCGAGATCCAAAGCAAATACATAGTTAAAAAATGACAATAGAATTTGTTTTGAATTTGTAAGATTGATTAAAATTGCATTAAATTGATCTATTGACATTTAGTTATCAACACCAAGTTAGTACTGATCGACCACAATTTGGTTCTTAGTGATAACTTAGTATCATTGTTCATTAGCAAAAGGCCCCAACAACAATTAAGATCGGTAGCAACTTCTATTAGCAAAAAGTGTGCATTAGCATCAACTAGTTATTGCTCATGCGTTCTTGCGTACACAAGTTTTATTGACATAACTAAATAATTACTGACAATTATTACCTATAATTTTAGGATGGTTCACCAACTAAATATAGGAAATTGAAACTTCGTTTCCATAAAAAATACTCTAATTCTTGTATTTTGTCATATCACATTTTACAAAATTTCATATCAACAAAATATCTTATTCAGATCCATAGAAAAAATACATCCTCATTTTTGTAAAAATTCTATCATATCATATTATAAATTTCATATGAACTAAATATCTTAATCCAAAAGCAAATTATACGCTCTTCAAAATGCTATCCTCAACATCCATGAAATATGAAGCTACACGTATGGTGAAGAAAAACAACAATATACAATCTGTATTTCAAAGACTGAGAAACATGTACATCTTGACCAACAAGATAATACATGGTTCGAGTCACAATAAGTGAAATCTAAAACTTAATCATAATAAGTTGGGTTTGTCTAAAAAGTTTAGTTAAACATAGATTTCTTAACAAAGTTTATTGTTATAACAATCATCTTGATTTAACAACAAAAGTTAAATGTTGAAAACACTTAGAGTTTAGAGTGTAAGTTGGATGATTTTTAACCATTTCTAACATGTAAACTATTTGACATTTGTCGTTGTGTCCTTTTAATCATATTTCTTAATAGTATTTTTTATAATAGCAAACATGAAGGAACATGACTTGCCCACCTCATTCTTTCCCCCTTCCCACTTAAGAAACATTCTACTTGTATTGTGTTGGTAGACACATAGAGCCCACCCCTGGAATGGGACTTACATCACATCACATGCATGTTTGTTTGTTTTTTTCCTTTGGAGTTTAGCATACTAATTAGAAACATCATTAATCACACCTTAATTTCTTCAATAAAAAACAATTATAACATCACTAGACACCACTTAATTCATTAATTTAGTACCCTTCTCCATCAGAATCACTTCAAATTAAGTAGACAATTGAGTTAGTCTGTAATTAGGTGTGTTTTTATATTTCATATAGATGAAAGACATGTGAAGGGATCTTATTACTCTATTGATGGCAATCTCATCCAATATATGTAATATCTTCAAAAGGTAAAGTAAATAGATTTTTAGATTAAATCTAAACTAGGTTTTGGTGCCGTGTGTTTTCGCGGCTATGCGAGTTTTAACGTAACCTTAAACCAAATTAAAAATCAAAATAAAAATAAAGGTTTGAAACCACAAAATCACAAAATAACAAAGTAAAATACACCAAAATCCCAAATCCATAACACACCAGAACATGCAAACCCAAAACTAAATCAAAGCCGAACACCATACACAAAACAGACGAAAATCAAAGCCGCAAGAAGACGACAAACCCAAAATAGAAAACTGACAAAAATCAAAGCCCTAAAAAAGCAAACAAAAGGAAAACTCAAACCTTGAAAGTGAGAATCGTCAGAGTATCGATAATGAAAGAAAGAATGTAAGAACATGGAGAAAAACAAAGTCAACGAACCCTATAAACGAACATAATCGAAACATACATCAAAGACACGTGCCCAAACACCAAAAACCTACAAAAAACCCCACCGCAAACCTCAAACCCACACCCAAAACAAACCCTATAAAAAACACACACAAAAAACAAAAAAAACCACCGACCAAATGTTTTAATAGCAATAGATAATAGATAATTTGGATTTTAATTTCCAAAAATATCTTATACGTTTCTTTAAAATTTCATCTATTTAACCTGTAAAAAATAGATAAAATAAATAACTGAAGTGTAAAAGTTGAGTTTCTTTGGACTATGGATGTACACAAGTAGAGCTGTACGTAACTACTCGAGATCAATTAGCTAAAAATTTAATTTGAGCTGAACTTAAATGAACGAGTGCTTCGTTTACAGAGCCTCAAGCCCAAACTTAAATCAAAGCTTATTTAATAAATGAGCCTCAAGATCAAACTTCATATGCCTAGATTGACTAGCTCGTGAATCTATACAAACTTATTATTTATACATATATAATAATTATAAACACATACAAAAGTATTTGTGTATGTTTATAAAACAAATAATCAATAAACAATAACAGATGTAGCTTGAGTTGAATGTAACATATTAGTTACGAGCCAAACTCAACCATTAAATACATGGCACGAAGCGAGTATAGCATGAACTTTTTATGCTAAATGAGCTAAGAACATATGTGTTTCACCTCAATTTAACTCATTTACTTTCCTACTTTAGAATAACATGTGGGGTACAACTTTGTTTTCAACAGGTCCCAATATCCCATGGGCAACGAAATTTACATAACAACTACGTGGGTTTTGAGTATTTAGATACTTGATTTCATGTTGTCATGAAAGTGAGCAAGGGCGAGGAGAAGCAATAAAGATCAATGTCATGTGATAACAACAAACTTTTTTTATGTTATAATATCCGAAGCTCGTTTTTTATATATTATTTATGTATCTAACAGTAAAGTAATTTCTATTATTTATATTTTTAAAGAATGACCCCGGTAAGTAAAACCTGATTTGCAATAAAAGTTAGCATCTATAAGAGAATTTTTTTTGTAAGAAAAATTTTCTTATACATGATTAACAAAACCTAACAATATATAAATCATGTTACTATAATAAAAGAGTATATTTAGAGGGTCATAAGGCAGCATCATATTTTTTTCTCCAAAAATATTTCGCTTCTTTCTTTTATTAAATAAATAGGTTAAATACTTATGTGTTACACGTGTTGAATAAAAAAATATAATAAATTATATATATGTATAGTCTAATGTATCAATACAGTTATTATATATAACAAACATATTCAAGGTATAAGCAATAGTATAATAAAACTATTTTATTAGTCACATAAAGCTTTTTATATATCTTTGTATAATATTTTAGTTTTTAAAATGATTAACTATAAATTAAACTATATTTTAACAAAATTAAGTATTATTAAAGTATTTTTAATAAAATAATATTTATTTCTAGAAAGAAATTATCCTAATTATTATAGTATTGAATGAGAGTTATTAAGAAAATCTTTATCAAATCAAGATTTTTACCAAAATTATAAATTGATTATGGTGGATCCACATGTATAAACCTAGATGGAACTTAGGTGTAAACTTTAAAAATGATAATTTTTTAAAACGATTTGTTTTGAAACAACATTGTTATATTTTTTTAGAAAAAACAAAAAAAAAGTTAAAACAAAAGTTTAAAATTTTAATATTATTATTTTTACTATTTATAGTACTTACTCAAACGTAATTTTAATCATACCTTAACTTCAAATATCATTTTATAATTAATAAAATTTTACTATATTTTATATTTTATTTATTCAACCCGTCTAATACATGATTTTATATATATTGTTTTAAATAATAAAAGTTAGCTTCATCATCTTGTAAAACTAGTATATCTCATTTCAGTATACATTTAAAAAATTTTAAAATTTACTATTTCATATATATATATATATATATATATATATATATATACTAGGTTAGAGCCCATGTATTACATGGGTGGAAAAATAAAAATGTCAAAATCATTAGTTTTATAAATATCTTATTTTTCTAGATATTATAAGTTTTTTGATCAAATAAAAAAATAATTAATATTTGAAAATTATAACATATAATAACATTGAAAATTATTACACTATCTTTAAAGATAAATATAGTTGAAATCATATAATTTTGTATGTATTAATAAAATTTTAAAATAATAATAATTTATATTTTAGATTTTTAATGGTTTAATTTAGTTGTTTAAAATGATTATTGTCACACCCTCAAAATCCACGTGCGGAGTTTTACCGCGAGGCGTGTGAACAAACCAGGATCACAGTCAATAGTTACTCAGAACGACTCTATCTGCAATAATTAAACCAAATCAACCAAAGTAAAAAACTTGAAAGATGTGCGGAAGCGTATAGTAAAAACAACCCAATGAAACAGAAATGTATATTATGGCAAAACAGGTGCCAACCCAAAGAGCAATACAAATTATTGAAAACAAATATATTGTCTTGAAAACTGAGTCTTATGATGCATGTGCAACCGTGAAGTGCTCCTATGGCAAGCGGGTTACTGACCTGAGAATAGCATACTAAAATGTCAACACAATGGTTGGTGAGTTCAAGAGAGTTATTCAAACATAAACAGTTTAACAGTAGTCATATAAAAGTAGTGCATTGCAATAGATAGCTAGTCTATTCGCAGTAAATATTAATTCATAGTGATTTC
>BJCM01093326.1:0-12175 GCA_018326385.1 Flaveria bidentis | reverse complement strand
TATAGGCCACCTCTCCTACTCTAGCAATGATTTGGAAAGGCCCTATGTATCTCGGGCTCAACTTGCCCCACTTTCTGAACCGAATGATACCCTTCCAAGGTAAGACCTTCAACATAACCTTGTCACCCACCTGGAACTCAATCGGTCTTCATCATTTATCGGTATATGACTTCTGCCTATCTTTGGCTGCCTTCATGAAGGCCTTGATCTTTTCAAGCTTCTTAGTCGTAGCTTCGATCAACTCGACGCTTCCTAATTCTTTCGGACCAATATCACCCCAACACACAGGTGTTCGGTATCTCCTACCTTATAGCATCTCATAAGGGGGAATGCCAATTTTGGCATGATAACTATTGTTATATGAGAACTCAGCTAACGGTAAATGGTCATCCCAACTTCCTCCATAATCGATGACACATGCACGAAACATATCCTCCAGCGTCTGAATGGTCCTTTATGACTGACCATCTTCTATGCCAAAGTCAACACAATGATTGAAGAAAATGGGTGTAAGTGGCCGGAGGTTAGATCTTTCAATAGGTCCCCTCAAGTCCACTCCAGAACTACTTATCCCTTAATATGATATAATTTTTGCGCTCTTGGTCTTCGAACTGAGGATGATAAGCCTTCCTAATATGCAACCTTGTCCCCATAGCATTGTGGAATTTCTTCCAAAATTTTGATGTAAACCGGGTGTCACGATCAGACACAATAGACACCGGCATACCATGATGAGTTACAATCTCCTAAATGAAAAGACCAGCCAACCTCTCAGATGAATATGTCTCACAGATCGGTAGAAAGTGAGCACTCTTCATCAAACGATCAACTATCACCCAAATAACATCATACCCTTGCGCCGTGCGCGGTAGCTTCATATTAAAATCCATGGTGATGTGTTCCCACTTTCACTCTGGTATATCCAAAGGTTGAATCTTTCCAATGGCTTCTGATGCTCCGCCTTCACTTACAAGCAAGTAAGGCACTTACTCACATACTCCACCACATCACACTTCATACCCAGCCACTAATAGTCTTTCTTCATGTCTTGGTACATCGTTGTAGTACCGGGATGAATAGAGTATCGAGTCTTATGAGCTTCGTCCATGATCTTCATACATAGACCCCCAAAACGAGGAATCCATATTCGTCCAAATTGGGTTCTAACACCAAGTGTGTTTTCACCCAATTTCGCAATTAGACCTCTCATTCTTTCGGAGTTAAGATGATCTTCTTTCAATGCCTCATCTTGAAACTCTTTGACTTGCTTCATCACATCAGAGGTCATGATCAACCGATAAGCTTTCACCCGAATCGGCTCGGGTCTCTCTTTTCGGCTTAGGGCATTCGCCACCATGCTGGCTTTGCCCGGATGGTAGTGGATCTTGCAATCATAATCTTTTATAAGCTTCAACCATCTTCTCTGCCTCATGTTCAAATCTTTCTACTCAAAGAAGTACTTCAGGCTCTTGTGGTCGGTGAATATGGTGCACTTTGTACCGTATAGGTATGCCTCCAAATCTTTAACGCAAAGACCATGGCTGCTAGCTCCAAGTCATGAGTAGGGTAATTAACCTCATGAACCTTCAATTGTCGGGATACATAGGCTATAACTTTCCCCTCTGCATTAACACACACCCTAACCCCGAGTAGGAAGCATCAGAATAAACCACCAAATATTCAATTCCATCGGGTAATGACAAAACATGAGCTTGAGTCAACCTCGCCTCCAATTCCGCGAACGCCTTCTCTTGAGCTTGACCCCATACGAACTATACATCTTTCCGGGTCAACTTGGTTAGTGGAGAAGCGATCTTAGAGAAGTCTTGAATGAATCTCCTATAGTAACCTGCCAAAACTAAGAAACTACGAATCTCGGATGGCGTCTTTAGAGACTTCCATTGCATCACTGCCTCCACCTTTGCCGGGTCCACCATAATCCCCCCGGGATTCACTACATGACCCAAAAACTTAAACTCGCGTAACTAGAATGCACATTTGGAGAATTTAGCATACAGTTTCTCCCTTCTCAACGTCTCTATCACCTCTCGAATATGACCGACATGCTCCTCTTCACTCTTGGAATAAATCAGGATATCATCTATAAACACAATCACTGATTTATCCAACATTGGTCTACACACTGGATTCATCATGTCCATAAAAGCAGCTGGCGCGTTGGTCAAACCAAATGACATAAAGAGGAACTTGTAGTGACCATAACGCATGCGAAAAATTGTTTTAGGGACATCCTGCTCTTTCACCTTTAACTGATGGTAGCCCGATCGAAGATCTATCCTTCAGAACCAACTGGAACCTTGAAGCTGATCAAATGAATCATCAATTCTTGGTAAGAGGTATCGGTTCTTTATCATCAACTTGTTCAGCTCACGGTAATCAATACACATCCTCATACTACCTTCTTTCTTCTTCACGAATAAGACCGAAGCACCCTAAGCAGAGATACTTGGTCTAATAAACCCCTTGTCAAGTAGCTCTTGCAGTTGCTACATCAACTCCTTCATCTCAGTCGGAGCCAACCGATACGGTGCCTTAGCAACAGGTTGGGCACCTGGTATTAAATCAATCTGAAACTCGATCTCTCGGTCAGGTGGCACTCCTAGTAAGTCTTCGGGAAACAGATTTGGAAAGTCACACACAACCGGAACATCGGATAGTTGTGGTGTTGGTGTTTCCACATCCTTCACATAAGCCAAGTAGGCGCTACATCCAAGCCTCATACACTTTCCCGCCGACACCATCGAAATCACTTTCGGAATCGTAGTGACTCGATCACCATAAATTGTCACCAAACTCTCGTTAGGCGTTGTCAAACGAATCATCTTCTTGCGACACGCAATGTTTGCCTCGTAGTCCGCTAACCAATCCATCCCTAGGACTACATCAAACCCACCTAAGGTCATCATGAATGGTCTAACCGGAAACTTATGACCTTCTAATTCTACATCGCATCCATCTATCACCTCAGAAATCCTGGTAGACTTACCTATGGCAGTTTCTACATCAAAGGGCGCATCTATATTCTTACTACTAACAGGAAATTTAGAACAGAAAGAAGTAGAAATGAAACTTTTACTTGCACCAGAATCGAATAACACTAAGGCTAAAGTTTGGTTTACTAGAAACGTACCTGACACAATATTAGGGTCCGTCTTAGCCTCCTATTGCCTCATTTTAAACGCTCTAGCGCTCGCCCTCGGTCCTTCACCTCCAGTCTTTTTCACCCCAGAACCCTCAGCCCTCAGCTTCTTACAATATCTACTCATGTGACCACTTTCCCCATAGTTGAAACACCTTATAACCCCACAATCTCTAGCCATATGACGAGGCTTTCCACACTTGAAGCAGATGTTTGATCCCTATTTGAATTCTCCCAAATGCTCCTTCCCGCATTTGCCACACTCCTTCGATCCCGTACCGGGCGTGAACACACGACGATCATCCACCCATGCCTTCTTGTTATTCGTCGGGGCACCACCCTAACCGAACCTTTTCCCATTCCAATTCTGGTCGCCACCACCCTTCTTGCTCACCTCAGCTACCACCACCTCTCGTTCGTAATACAACCTTCTTGCCAAATCAACTGCCGACCTAAACATGCTTGGTCGGGCAACGATCATGTGCCTACGGATATCCGCCGGCAAGCCTTGAATGTACCTCTTAATCTTTCATGATAGATGCGTCACCTAATCCGGCACCGGCCATGCTATTTCGTTGAATTTAGTGGTGTATTGTTGATGTGTCATGGTTCCCGCCTCCAGCTATAGGAATTCCCTTTCCACCTTATCCATTTCTCTATGAGGACAAAACTCCTCAATCACCAACTTCTTCAGTTCAAACCATCTCATCCTCCCAATTGCCTCACTACCCTTGGCTTGGACTATATTATCCCACCAACACAGAGCTGATTCCACGAACGAGTCGGCAGCAAATTTCACTTTCTGGTCTTCTTGGCACTCGCTGATATTCAGAACAACTTCCATTTCTCTCACCTATCGGTGAGTAGAAACAATAGTGCCTTTACCATCAAAAGTAAGGGGCTTGCACCTTTGAAATGCCCCGTAGTTACAGCCTCGTGCCGCCTCCGATGTAGGCTCTTCTTCTTCCTCTTTTTCATCATCATCGAATAGAACCGTCTCAGTCTTGGGCTGTCTTCTTTCGCCCGTAGGTCTACTTCTTTCCTTCCTTTCTCCTTCCCTCACATCCTTAATAACTTTGGTCACCACAGACGGTAAGATTGTTGACATAACCTGATGAACTTCTTCCACAACAACCTCCTTTACTGAAGCTCTCAAGTTAGCACTCTTATCACCGGCCTCGGGATGAGGGGTCTTAGGTTCTTCATGAACCACCTTTTCAGCTCTAGGCCTTCCTCTTATAATCCGTGGTTCAGCACCAGGACCTCCACCATATGAAGCTTTAGATGATCTACCACCGGCCATCCTCAACACACACTGAAAGATTTAAACACCAACACGGTCATTCAAGGGAACAACTCAGTTTATGTCAAGTATAGTAAGTCCCTAATTATAGTGGCCAGTTGTGATTAGCCACTTACTTTACTCTTCATACCCTAAGTATTACCTATCCTGACTACATTAGTATCTAAATCTACAAGCAACACATAAATCACATCACATGTGCACGTAATACCGGTTAACATTAAGAAAATACCTAATGGCACGTAGCTACTCGGACTGGCATCCCTTCCCTTTCCATCCCATTTTCAGTTTAAGTTTATGTTTATTTTTGAAAATTTTACCCTTTTCACTTAAACTTTGCTCAGATACCAACTTGTAAGGTTCCGTTCCCGGGACGCTTACAGCTGGCCAATCATTGCTCATAAAACATATAATTACATTAACTTAAAATAAACATTGCAACGGAAACATTAAAAACAACATTTTGATTATAACTGTTTTTGCAAAATAATACAACATTCGTTACACAATTTCCTTTGTTCGCGTTACAATGCAAAAACGTTAACAAAAGAATGCCATCCAAAATGCCAAGTAGTTGCCCCGCACCATCCTCAGCAATGCTCACCTGTCAACTTGAAAATTGCATAAAAATTGTCAGCGTCGCAGAGGGAGTTGTAGTTTTAATATAAAACATACTTTACTTCCTTTTAAAATCGTTCTTTACTTTCATTCAATCATAACAGGTTTTAAAATGTGATCACACATCGTACGTACACATCGATAATATTTGTTATTATCATCATCGTTCGTTTCATACATTTATTATCTTTCATTTCCATCTAGGTCCTGTCATGTGCTTAACCCCCTTCTAGAGAACCAAGCAATTTATCTAGGGTTAAGTGACAAGGAATCCATAGATATGGTCAATCACAAAGATTGAATCCCTGTGTGCATCCTCATGGGATATTTAACCCGCACAAAGTTGAGCTGACAACCCCTCATTGGGTGTGAACCTCCATAAATTTGCTTAATCACATGGATTAAGCCTCAGTGTGCATCCTCATGGGGTAGCTAACCCACACACGGTTGAGCTAACACTCCTCATTGAGTGTGAACCTCCATACATTTGCTTGCAAGCCTTTATTTCGTTCGTTCATTCATTAATGCATGCATTCTTTCATTTCGTTCCTCTTTTCATTATCTTCAACTTTATGTTACATAATACTTTTCATTTCATTCATTAACATTCAACATAAAGCCACGGGAAAATAATCATACAACAAGGAACATATACATAAGCAGTCAATGTCATCATACATGGCATCATACATAACATACATCAATCATACATCATGCATAAGCGTCAATCATACATCATAACATGCCCAACATAACTCCTATGACTTCAAAAAGTCAACTTACATAGCCCCCCGGGAACCTCCCAAGTCAAAACCTACATTTCACTTCTTCCACGAAAAGTCAGAAAATGTTCTAAGTGTTCATCCGCATTTCCCTTTTTGTTCTTCCGCATTTGTTTATCTGCATTGAGTTTACTCATCCGCATTTCCCAAATACTTATCCGCATTTCCCATACTTAGTCAATGCTCATCCGTATTTCCCCCAATACTCATTTGCATGTCCCATACTTAGTCAATGCTCATCCGCATTAACTATTCATCCACATTTACTTCCCATCCGCATTGACTTTCCATCTGCATTGACTTTCCATCCGCATTGACATTCCATCCACATTGACATTCCATCCGCATTGACTTTCCATCCGCATTGAATTTCCATCCGCATTTGTCAACACTTAAGCAGTTTTCTAATTTAGGTGTATGAACTATTGCTTGGGCGTATGAGCAGCCTAGGGCATATTGTTCATCAGATTAAATTCCTAAATCTCATCTTTCATATTCTAAGCTTACTTCTTTCATTCTAAGCCTTAGAATCACAACTATAACATCATCAAGCATGAACATAGCCCAACATCACATCAAACGATAACATACACATAACAAATCATACGGGTATAAAACCCAGTTCTATAAAAACATAATGTCATGCATTTCCAGCCCCAAAATCAGTTAAAACATGTAAAAGAGGGGTCCTAGAACTCACCTTAACAACCTCTTGAGTATGGTTCTTCCAAACTTGCCTGTAATTTAGTTCAACTGCCTAGAAACCCACTAAAAACACACACAACTGAACATATAAACACACATAAGAATATAACCAAGGCAAAGCCAGTTAAGAACATTTAAAAACCATGAATTCTTACCTTGAATTCGAATTTTCAGCTTGTTCTTCTTCCCAAGCTGAGAGCTCTGCTCTTTTCTTCTTCTCTCTCTAAAAAAAATCACAGATCTGAATGTTGTAAAAGTAGAGTGGGCTACCATGCCCACTTTACACCCATTTTCAAACCTTTTTTGTCTTTTTGACACTTTTTACCCCTCAACTTGGGCAAAATAACTTTTCTTTCTTTTTCTTCACTTTATTCTTCTTTCTTTGACTTAAAAAAAATAACCGGGTGTTACATGTTGGCTACAAGGTCATAACTAAAATATGCATGAACTTAAGGGAAGAACAGTTGGTGAGTTAAGAGGATGATGGAACATGTGATGAATATAGAGTTGGAAACTAGAGTAAAGTTCATAACTAAAGCTCCAAACCCATCCTATGAGCAACAAAGAAAATTCCTTGCTGATCTTATAATTGTTGAATCTAAAGATCAGCACAAAGGGAAGGAAAACCTGATCAGAGAGCCACGTGTGGTTATCCTTGGCAAAGTATGGCCACTGGGAACAACAGTTAGAGAGATCACTAAACAGAAGTAAACCCTGGTAGAACTCTATAACCATATCGCAACTCTTGTTTTCGTGGAAGAAAACATGATTATGGCCTGAAAATATGATCCAGACTGGGATTGTGAAATCTTTAAGAGAACATCTGGAAGAATCTAATACTTCCATGATGTAGAAGCATTACTGAGTCTTCCTAAGAGAGATATTAAAGATTTGCAAAGCTTAATCATCTCTAACTATCCAATCCATCCATGGGGAAGAGATTTTTCTATGTTTGTGTGTAGATTGAAGACAAAATTCGTAGATGATATGCTTAAGGAGGCTAAAAGGGAAGATGCTGAGCACAGAAAGAGAAATCAAAGAAGGAAAAGAACAACATCCAACTCATCTACTCTTGTAGATAATGAATTGTTAAATAGGGTTGGATACAGTAATAGAAATTCAGCAAGTCTAAAAAACTTTAAAGGAAATCAATATACATATCCCATAACAGAATGGGGATATGTTGAGAAAATAAAAGAGCTGGTGCTACTAAGGAATGCTAAAGGGAAGAAAGCTGATAAGATAAGAATTTTTGACCCAGTGGAGATCATTTTGCTTCACCCAAGCTATACATCATTTCTACAAGACAAATTATTCCCAAAACTAACTAATGAAAGAGCACATTATGACCTATGTCTATATGTGTATATGATTCAAGTGATTGACAAATTGCAGGCAAAGGCATACAAGAGAAGAAGACATAAAGCTGGACTGGTGAAAGGATCTATAGTTGAAGAAGTTTCAGAACTAAGAATCTTAGAGGAAGATGAGCTCGAAATAGTGCACAATCAAAGTGTAGTGGAAACACTTACTACTGAAGAAGATGTGTTGGGATTGAGCTTTGACACACTTCAAAGGATACATAGAATGGAGATCAAGTACAAGTACGATGATCAAAAAGGATGAAGTATCATACTTTAACAAGAAAATGATGTCAAGGATGAAGGAGCTCTTAGTGTTAAAGAACTCATCACAAGTGTCTAAGCTTAAGGGGGACTATTGTTAGATCTAGGAATGATAGATCTCGATCATTTTGTAAATATAGGCTTAGAGCTTGATTGATAATTGGAATTAATATTTGTAATTCATTATTATAATATATGTATTATGTATATAGATTAACCCATATATATGTGTTGATTTGCATGTATGATTGCAGGATCAACCATTAGACTTAGTCAATTTCTGAAATTGACTAAGTGTAAGAAACATCTATGGATGAAAAAATTTGTTTATCCGTAGATATGAATTTCATCCAAGGAATTCCTACTAAAGAAAACCAATGCAGATTAGTCTGAAGATATCAAAGATCCATGGATGAACAACAATACAAAGACATCAAGTGAGGACTAAGCGGAAAGCACACTCCTGCGGAAGACTAATTTGTTGCGAAAGACCAAACACTTGAATGATACAAGTAATTCAAGTTAATAAGTCAACAAGTCAATCACGGATTCTGAGAGATTCGTTGTTTCCTTAATAGAATCACATGTGTCTATAAATACGAGTCCTAGGTTTCAAGACGAATAGACGAACACATGAACAAACATACAGCATACACAAACATCACATCGATTCACACAATAAATCAAACATAAACCCTAGCACCACCACATCAATATCAACACGTTCAAATCATTTATTGTTTATAGCATTCATTGTTTATTCATTTGTAATCATTAATCAGTTTTAATGAAATATGTTTGAATCAAATCATGTTTGCTTATTGTTGATACATATATGTACCTAGATCCTGATCTCAATGTAATATGTCATGAATATCTTGCACTTATGTAACATTGGGTACTTAATGAAATAAGAATATTTGTTTGTGATTTGTCTTGTTTAATATTTCATTAATGAGTTGTTTAATGCATATTGAATTTATTATATAGGTTTGTGGTTGATTGATTTAATATAAATAACATTATTATGTTTAATACATTCAAACTTAACAACATGAATGTATCATGCGAATGGCCCATACTAATGGACCATATGAATGAACAACTTCATGTGAATGACCCAGTCGCACGACTGAACTAGGAGACTGGATCAATTGTATGATTGTAACATAAGATTGGCTCAGTCGCACGGCTGAACACTCAGTCGGGCGAATGGACCAACCGCATGACTCAATCACACGACTGAACCATGCTAATGATTCAGTCGCCCAAATGAGTAACCCTAACCTATAAATACCACCTAATTCATGGAAAAACGTAAGCATTCAACTCATTTCGACTCCAGACGTACCCTAGCCTTCCAGAAGCCTCTAAGTTCGTACTCCAAGTTCATAGAACGCTGTTGATCGATTCCTAATCGATTCTTGATGTTAGATTCAATACCTTATTATGTCTACGTGTGTTCTCACTGATTGGATCGCCAATCAAATAGGATTCCGCACTATTTGCTTTGGTTTAACACGTTAATCAGTTGGTGTTTCGTTCAAATACCAGATCCTAACAAATGGTATCAGAGCATTGGCTATTGATTACGTGTTGATTCAATAGTTTTGATACAAAAGTTGTGTTTCTTCATCAAAAACGCAATCTTTTTGTGTCTAACGGAGTCTTAGACATTTCCTGATCAAAAAGTTTAGTTTTTCCGGCATACGGCGATTAGGGTTTGGTAAAATTCGAGTTTTTACGGCCAAAACACGTTTAACCGATGAATTATCAAACTTCAGCAAGTTCAGTCGCACGATTGGCTAAATCGCACGACTACGCTCATTCGCATTCTCCAACCGCACGATTGGACCCATTCGTACACTCATTCATACGATTGAGAATCTCATTCAGACTGTTCAACCGTATTAGTTCATTCGGCCGACTGACTCATCCGCATTTGTTCAGTCGCACGATTGAACCATCCACATTTGTTCAATCGCCCGAATAAACCCAATTGCATACCCTCATTCGCATACATTAACAGTTGTTAAATAGTAAAGTTAAGTGAAATGGAGGACCAGTTTTCAACATACACAGCAAGTAGAGATACTCGTATCCAGAATCTACTGTTGTTGGAGAACGAAGTTGGAATTCACAATAAACCCCCGAAGCTTATAACCTTAGACGACTACCCACAATGGAAGCAACATTTTGAAATCTACTTAAACGGAGTAGATACAAATCTGTGGGAGGCAATAGAGTCGTGGTACAACATGCCCATAGGAGCATATGGAAGTAAGCTTACTCTAAGTGGAATGTCGGATGCTCAGAAGGTAAAACACAATGCTGAGAAGAAAGTATACGCTTTGCTCACTCAGTCTATTCTGAAGGATATCTTCTATCAGTATTCGGAGTATACTCAAGCAAAGAAACTATGGGATGCGTTGGAGAAGAGGTATGACGGAAATGCCTCACTCAAGGCCATTAAGGCAAAATCTTTGAAGAAGGAGTTTGACAACTTCTCTTCAATAGGAAAGGAAGGTCTGGAAGATGTGATCGACAGATTCTACCGCTTGATGAGTGAGATGCACACTCATGGAGTAACTACATCGATGGAGGATAAGGTATCCAACTTTGCAGATGGTCTACCGGAGAAATGGGCTTCCTTCGTATCAAATCTCAGACAGAATGGGATGCTCTCGAAGTTAGAAATAAATGACTTCATTCTTAAATTGAGGGAAGAGGAGCTTAGGATGAAGTACAAAGCCCAAAAGACCAACTACGATCAGAATCCTGCACTCTACAATGCAACCCCTCCGGTCAAGACATCTAGAGCACCACTGCAAACTGCCTTCATCTCAAGCGCAGCAGTTCCAGCACAACCTTCAACTTCAGGGTCCGAAACATCAGGGTCGTCTAGCACTTAATATATGATACCTGAAGCTAATGCAGCAAAACTAAAAACCGACAACTTCAAGAATGTGACTGTGGAGGTGGCCAAAGAACACATGGACCTCTTAGCTGCTGTAGTCCATTCCTATGATGGACTAGTTACCGGAAAGATAGGAAATTGTCACCTGGCAGATGAATATTATGAGTAGGTGGACGAGATGGAGTTGGAACGTATGGACATAATGTGGGCTTTGGAAAGTGTTGTCCGACGAGCTAAAAGGTTTGTCAAAAAGACCGGACAAAACTTGGTTGCCACCAAAGACACAACCTTTGGCTTCGACAAGTCAAAGGTTACTTGTTTCATTTGTGGTGAGAAGGGACACTTCAAGAGGGAGTGTGTAAAGCCAAAGAAGACTGGGAACGGTAATCCCTTCTCGTCATTCAATCGTCAGGACAAAGCCACATCTAGCAGTTCTACTTCATCAAGTAAGGACCCCAAAGCCTTGACTGCTAATGAGGATGAAGGACAGGACTAGAGCTTTCGGCTTGTGTCATCGGGAGAGTCCAACATAGCTAATGTGGAGGACATTGATGACGATTCTGCTAGTGAGAGAGACATAGCAGTAGAGCTCGCAATGTCAAATTCTGAAGACACTTGACCCGTGGTCAACCACTTGCCTGAAGAAGAAAAATCTGCATCAATGTCAGAATCACCAGAACAAGAAACAATAGATTCTGTATTCATGGCTGATTCATTTTCAGCATCTCAGGTAAGTAATACTGACCATTTATTTAATAATTATGCTTGTTTAGATTGTAATAAATTTAGAGAAAGTATAGATTTAAAATTTTCTAGGTTATTAGATTATAATGATAACTTAGTAAAGGACCTGGAACTATGCATTGAGGCAAATAGAGTGCTAAAACAAAACGAGCACAATTATAAGGAAAAGATAGACCTATTGAATAAACAACTTAGGGAAACAGAGGTAGTCGCCTTTAACCAAGCAAATGACATTAGGTACTATCTGAACTCCCTAGAGGACACTAAGAAGCAAAAAGTTGTTTTAGAAGTAGAAGTCAACTCTTTAAAATAGAAACTGCA